>JAOEHY010028980.1:0-15942 GCA_025447955.1 Psilopsiagon aurifrons
GTGGCTGCCCCATCCCTGGCAGTGTTCAAGGCCAGGTTGGACACAGGGGCTTGGAGCACCCTGCTCCAGTGGAAGGCGTCCCTGCCCGTGGCAGGGGTTGGAACTGCTTTGAGGTCCTTTCCCACCCAAACCATTCCATGTTTCTAACCCCAAGTGTGGCAGCTGCCACAGAAACCTCCAGGCCCAGCCTCAAGTCCTGGGGCTGTTTCCAGCCTGTTTGCCATAGGGATGCTCCATCCCTGAAGTGACACAGGAATAACCCCCTAACACAGACACAACTCACTCCAGGCATTATCCAGGCAGGGAAGCGGCTGTTGGGAATTACACACAGTGGCACCTGTTTATCCAGAGGGGCCAAGCAGGGTTTGCAGAGACATAAACAAGGATATCAAGTTCAGGATGCTTTTAACAAAGCTGCTTTCCCCACACCATAGCAATGGCATTTCAGCAACGCCCTGCCCGGTCCCAGAAGGAAAGTGGTGACAGTGGGAGAGTCTCCAGGGCTGGGCATCCCTTTGGTACAGGGGGAGGAATTGTTTGGGAGCAGGGATCACTTTACTGGCATTGTATGCCCAGGATCTTCCTATCCCTTCAGCTCAACAAGTGTTTGTTCACATCTCCATCTATACCTCCCCTGGTGCACTTGAGGCTGTTTCCTCTTATCCCATCCCTTGCTCCTTGGGAGCAGAGCTCAGCACCCCCTGGGCTCCATCCTCCTCTCAGGCACTTGTAGGCAGTGATCAGGTTCCCCCTGAGCCTTCTCTTCTCCATCTGAACCCCCCAGGTCCCTCATCCCTTCCCCATCACGCTGTGCTCCAACACAGCTCCATTGCCCTTCTCTGGCCCCGCTCAGCACCTCAACGTCTCTCTTGTAGTGAGGGGCCCAGAACTGAACACAGGATTCGAGGTGCCCATGATTATGGGGGCTAAAACCCAAGTGTTACCCCATGAGAACAACAAAACCAGAGGTGCCACATTGAAAGTAAGGACCATAGGCCATTAAAACAGAGAAAGACCCAACTTTGGGTCTTCTAAACATCGATTATTCCAGAATAATTCATTACAGAGCTATAACAATACATAAAATTGCCTCTGACTCTTCTGATAATTTATGCAAGATTAAAGTAACGCTGCGGTTGCCTTTTCCATTGCCTAATTCAGCAGTTTCTTTTCTCCTTATGAAAGCAAGACTCCAGATTTAACTGCTCTAATGCCCTTTTACAGTGGTTGGGGTAGTAAAATCAAACAGCCACTACAGCATGAGGCAGGGAAATGATGGATGGTGGAAGGTCACCGAAGGGGAGCACTGTAAAATGCCCCAGTTAATGTTGAGATAAGAGAGTAAATCTTACTTCAAAAACACATACACACACACATACCTATATATACACAGAGTAGGATCTCTGATGAACTTGTTTCACCCTATCAAACCCCTTAGGATTCCTCTCATGATAACAAATACTCCCACACGGAGCAAGCTGTTTTCTTAATAACCAAGCAAATAAGCACCTTGCAAGGAAACCATCTGAAAGGCAGCAGAGAATCATGGAATGGTTTGGGTTGGAAGGGACCTTAAGATCATCCACTTCCAACCCCTGCCATGCGCAGGGATGCCTCACACCAGACCATGCCCCCCAAGGCTCTGCCCAGCCTGGCCTTGAACACTGCCAGGGATGGAGCATTTACCACTTGTATGGACAGCCTGGACCAGGTCCTCAGCACCTTCACAGTACCTGCACCAGATTAAGCTCAGCAATCAACCCATCACCACGACACAGCCAAGAAAGAGCAGAGCACAGGTGAGAGGTTGATCTCTTCTCCAAAACACAGAGTTCATCTCTTCCACATACCCCACCACCCCAAAATAAGCAGCATTTTAAGCTGTTCTACCCCGGCCCTTTGACTCAAGTTTTTGTCAATTCAGAGTTGAGGCTCCCAGGAGATGAACCAAAGAATGCAGGGACTGTAGCGACAGAACAAAGGGCTGATGGGTTCAAACTGGGGAGATTGAGGTTGGGTACAAGGAAGAAGTTATGTACTATGAAAGTGGTGGGACACTGGCACAGGCTGCTCAAGGAAGCTGTGGTTGCCCCATCCCTGCAGTGTTCAAGGCCAGGTTGGACACAGGGCCTTGGAGCAAGCTGCTCCAGTGGAAGGTGTCCATCCCATGGCAGGGGTTGGAACTGGATGAGCTTCAGGTTCTTTCCAACCCAAACCATCCTATGATCCTAAGACAGCAGGAACCACGCTGGACCTTTCTCAACGCAGTTCCTGAGCTGGATCTTCCCTAACATGGGACTGCTGCTCTCCTACAACCAGAAGCCCCATTACAGCATTCAGTAACTCAGCAGTTACTGACTTCTCAGGGGAGCTTTTTGCTTTTCCCCAAGCTCCCAAGGAGATGCCAACACACTGCAATGTGCTGGGTTTACCACAGAGACCTCACAAAACACATTTTAGGAATGCTCCTCAAGGAAAAAGTGACGTTGTATGTCATATCCCACCCACAAACACACGGTTGCCTGGGGACAACCTGTGCCACCCAAGAACAAGATATCCCAGGACATTTAAAAGTGCAGTGAGCAACACCGGAGTTAATAGCCCACACTAAGGCTCCAAGTATCCTCCTCTCCTTCCCTACCAGACAGCCCCTAAGGGCAGATTTAAGGGCTTTCAACATGTAGGATCAGCTTTGAGAACAGATCCTACTGCACCCCCTTCCTAGATACACAACAGCCCCGACTGTGATCCAAAATAGAAGTCTGCTAAAAGCCACACATGTATGGGTTATGGAGAGGCACAAAGGAGGCACTGGTGAGGCTGCACCTCGAATCCTGTGTTCAGTTCTGGGCCCCTCACTACAAGAGAGACATTGAGGTGCAGGAGGGGGCCCCGAGAGGGGCAATGGAGCTGTGCAGGGCCTGGAGCACAGTGTGATGGGGAAGGGCTGAGGGACCTGGGGAGTCAGATGGAGAAGAGAAGGCTCAGGGAGGACCTTACTGCTCCCTACAAGTGCCTGAGAGGAGGATGGAGCCAGGAGGGGGCTGAGCTCTGCCCCCAAGGAACGAGGGACGGGACAAGAGGAAACGGCCTCAAGCTGCACCAGGGCAGGGTTAGATGGAGCTGAGGAGCAATTCCTGCCCCAAAGGGTGCTCAGCATTGGAACTGCCCAGGGCAGTGCGGGAGTCACCGTCCCTGCGAGTGTCCACACACCGTGTAGAGGAGGTCCTCAGTGCCATGGGTCAGTGGTGGCCTTGGCAGTGCTGGGGAATGGTCAGATTTGATGAGCTTTAAGGTCTTTTCCACCCTGGTTGATTCCATGTAACATTCCTCAAACTCTCATTTCCTGGAAGCAACAGCAGAATTCCCATTGCCAACTGAATTAAAAAGCGTTTCCCATCCTTTAAGCTAAAACAGAAACTTAAACCGGCAAAAGCTGCTGCTGCAGCACGAGTTTTGTAGGACTCCTGAGATGTCAGGTCCACAAAGCACTCACCCCAGGTGCACTTACACATCTGCTGTGCGTTCTGAGCGGTGTTACTCATTCCTATCGCTGTGCAGAGCACACCAAGTGAACAGGGAAGTCCTCGACTGAGCAGCTTCTAACTCAGCTCAGCAGCAAGAGAGAGGCATCACTGGATGAAGCTTGGGAGCTGTTATTAGGAAAAGTAAATGGGAAGTGTGTGCAAAAGAATATTAGGGGGGAAAGCGCTGGAAATAGGGATTTGGAGAAGAACAGGAAGCAGAAAGCAGAACAGAGACATCCACCTTGGTTTTACAAGGTACAGATGCTGGGGTGGGATTTAGGGAGACCCTATAGTGCTGCGGAGGATGCTCCCATCATCTACACAGGCAGCAGTTCACAGCACACGAAACAGCAGTGACTGCAGTTGTGACTGTGCAGGGGATATCATCAGTCAGTTTGGGTATTCCATGAAGGGAAATAGCAAGAGGAAGAAACAAAACAGGAAAAGAGACTCACTGTCGAGCTGCAGGTTACAGAAGTCAGATCTCTTTAAAGCACCTTCAATGCCTGCTTTAGTTCCCTTATTTTACTTTAAGAACCCAAGGAAAAACAACCAAGGGGTTAAGAAGCAGCAGGATCGAAACTCAGCCCAATTCAGAGCAGCAGAAGGAGGCAGACAGGTTAAAAATGGGTTGAAAAGCTTCACCAGGAGCATCCACACAAAGGCAAAGCCATTCACAAGGGGGACAAGCGGGGGACTTACCCAGCTCTGAAATCACAAGTGAGTTTTGCAGTGTTCAAGCACTACTGACAATAAAATAGCCCAAACAGCACAGAAATCACACACTGTGCGCCCATAAACCTGCTCTAGTGGAAGGTGTGCCTGCCCATGGCGGGGGGGCGGAATGGGATTGAGCTTTAAGTTCCCTTGCATGATTGCATGATTTGCCATTGCCTGCTGCTCTCTACATCCTCATCACTTACTCCCCACCTTGACACTGGCAGAGATCTACCCACAGGTCTCACACCCATGCACGGAGCACCTCACAGTCAAATGATGTAGCATGAGGCATCCCTGCCTACAGCAGGCAGTTGGAACTGGATGATCTTAAGGTCCTTTCCAGCCCAAACCACTCCATGATTCTACGATCCGGAGGCACTCTATCACCTCCAGATCGCATCTCTGACGCATTTCACTCTGGATGTTCTCCCCGTTGCACTCACTATTGGACTTGACCCCAAACCCAACCACTGAAGCACTTGAGCTCGCTGCAGAGCAAGCTGTCTACATGGTGACACCTCCTCGCTTAGCAAAGCTGACTTCCCCTGCCTGAAGCAGCCTGTTAAAAGATGGCTCTGCAAAGAGAATCCCCGTTGCTGGCTGCCTGCCTGCAGCTCCTCTTGCAGCTTTGGGACGAGTCACCTGTAAATGCCAAGTGAAGGCAGAAACCCAAAACCACCGCTTACGAACACTGACGTAACATTGGTGCTGGGCCCGGGCCAAGAATGTGAACTTTTCCCAGGGACTGCGAAGGAGTGAGCAGCCCCTTGGCACAGCCACTGCATCCCTGGACCCCAAGGACATGCCAGAGAAGTGAGAAGACCTGACAACATAATGATTTACAGGCAAGGTCAAAGCTACGGCTGACACTGTGATGCTGTTCGACTTGTGGGCCTCGAGGGTTCAAACTGCAAAGGGTTCACATCAGCTTTGTGGTGCAGCCTGTATTCTGCGCCCCCAGAGTGTGAGCAGCAGGTTCAAAATGGGGATTCTCCTCCTCTACTCTGCTCTCGTGAGACCCCACTCACAGCACTGTGTGCAGTTGTGGTGTCCTCAGCATAAGGAGGACATGGAGCTGTTGGAGCAAGTCCAGACGAGGCCACGAGGATGAGCAGGGGATGGAGCAGCTCCTCTATGGAGACAGAATGAGAACATTGGGGCTGTTGAGCCTGGAGAAGAGAAGCTGCAGGGAGACCTCAGAGCAGCTTCCAGGGTCTGAAGGGGGCTGCAAGGATGCTGGAGAGGGACTCTTCATCAGGGACTGCAGTGATAGAACAAGGGGTAATGGGTTCAGATTGAAACAGGGGAAGTTCAGGTTGGAGATAAGGAAGAAGTTGTTCCCTGTGAGGGTGCTGAGCGCTGGCACAGGGTGCCCAGAGCAGCTGTGGCTGCCCCATCCCTGCAATGTTCAAGGCCAGGTTGGACACAAGGGCTTGGAGCACCCTGCTCCAGTGGAAGGTGTCCCTGCCCATGGCAGGGGTTAGAACTGGATGAGCTTTAAGGTCCCCTCCGATACAAACCAGTCTGGGATTCTCTAAGTTAGGAAGGACCTGCTCAGAAAGACTGACGATGGAGCAGAGAACAGACACGACACACTCCAAGGGGGCCTGAGCTCGGCATGACACAAGGGTGTCCTTCGAGGGGAGCAATCACCAACTCCAACTCCTTCTAATAAGCTGTAATGGAGATGTTGCACCAGCTTAATTCAGCTGTAAAGCGATCTGAGGCGTCACCTCACAAACAGCAGCAACACCTTGTGCAATTCACTGAATAAAAGCAGGAATCCAAAGCACAGAATACGCCTTAAACCAAAAAGGAATCAAGAACTGTCCCAAAAGGAATCTCCCCGTTCTAAAGACTTCTCAGCCTTCGCTTTAGAAGGAAAAACAACACAGGAGAGGGAATAAAACCCGATCCCAAAGCTGCCAGAGGGATCCAACCAGCCAGTGTCAATAAAATTAACAGCAGCTGAGCATCCACATGCCAACCATAATTTACTCCTCAGCGTTTACACCCCGTTTACTTTCTGCACTCGCCTGGGCACGAGTAATGTAAACCAGCTCCTTCCATTGCTGGTGCCAGGATTTGGCCAAGCAAACTCCCCCTGTTCATCCCAACTCCTTGTGCTGGGCAAGAAGAAAGAGAAGTAAGAGTTTAGGGTGGTTTTGAGGTGACCATCGCTGCGACTGACATTAAGGAGGTGTAGGACGTCTTCTGCAAGTGTGCCTTAGGAATCCTGATGGAATTTCTCTCTGGAAAGAAGCAAATACAAACAGGACTTCCTTCTATTCAGCACATTCACAGAAGTCAGTTTCAGTACTCATGGAGGCAACAGAGAGGACAAGCAGGAAGCTGGTAACGGGAATTGCTGACTTAGCTTAATCTGGAGCATGAGAAAGGCAATGAGAAGTAAGAAGGGAACATTGTGAAGTAGCAGCAATATATAATCAGCCTCTTAACTGTGTATGGGTTCAAACTGAAACACGGGAGATTTATGTGGGATATAAGGAAGAAGCTCTTCCCTGTGAGGGTGCTGAGGCACTGGCACAGGGTGCCCAGAGAAGCTGCGGCCGCTCCATCCCTGACAGTGCTCAAGGCCAGGTTGGACACAGGCACTCGGAGCACATTGCTCCAGTGGAAGTGGATGAGCTTTAAGGTCCCTCAAACCCAAACCATCCTATGATTCTAAGAAAAAGCTCAAGGGGAGGACCTGATCGCTCCTTACAACTGCCTGAGAGGAGGATGGAGCCAGGAGGGGGCTGAGCTCTGCCCCCAAGGAACAAGGGATGGGACGAAAGAAAACGGCCTCAGCTGCACCAGGGCAGGGTGAGATGGAGCTGAGGAGTAATTCCTGCCCCAGAGGGTGCTCAGCATTGGAACTGCCCAGGGCAGTGCTGCAGTCACCGTCCCTGCGAGTGTATACGAGGCCTTCAGTGCCATGGGTCAGCGGTGGCCTTGGCAGTGCTGGTATAGAGGTTGGACTGGATGAGCTCAAAGGTCTTTTCCAACCTGGCCGATTCTACGGGCATTTCCATGGTGCACATCCAGGTGCTGCTCTTGCACTGAACCAAGGCCCAGATTATTTACACCACAAAGAAAGGTCCCTGGAGAAATCCACCTCTTGCTCCCTCCTCCTCCTGCTTCCAGCCCACTCGCGCCTAAGCAATCCCAGCCCCTCGGCTCAGGAGTCCTGCCTGCAAGGGGGATATTCCAGAGGGGAAAAGCTTCTTGTTGGCATCTTTGTAATATCCTGTAATCCCCCTGGGCCAGGAGGGTTGCAGAGCCCACCCTCTGCTGAACAATACACTTTGGAATTCAATTAAAGCCATTATCTCTTGTGCCAAAGCAATTGTGTCCAGCATCTATCCTGCAGCCCTTTACACCTTCAGGCTCCTTCTTTCCCCGTTTCCTCCAGTTTATGCTCTTGCAAATTCAATTGCTGATAATGTGAAGCCTCCCCCATCCCCAAGTAAAAGAACGAGCACACCTTGTCCGAGGGAAATTGATTCTCTTTTCGCTTGAACCAGGCGATTGCCACGTTTTATATACTCTGGTCCTGGTGATCATTAGTAATTCAATTTTCTTTTTATTAGCCCCCTTATCTGCTGAGCAATAGAGTGGCAGAACTGACCTCTTCTGCACGGGGAAATGTTTCAAATCTTCTCCCTGATTAATTTTGCCAGTTAAGGCAAAGAGGAGAGAAATGGCCCAGCTCTTAAGCATCACAATGAATAAAGCTTAATGTTGATTGTGATGGAATTTGGAATGCCAAAGAAATTGATTGAACGCAGCAATTACACTGCAATAGTAACTCAAGGGAAATGGGATAGTTTTCTCCTGGCCATAGGCTTTTGGTTATTTAAAACAATCCAATTTGCAAGGATAATTATATATTAGTGTTTTATCTGCCACTTGAAATGAACATGGGAGTTTTGATACTGGCCCAGCATTAGCAGGTTATTGCTGCAAATTACTTGATATCTGCTTTCTTTCACATAAAGACGAAATTAGGCCATCAATAACCAGCAAAAGGTGGACCAGGGAGATGCGAGGGGCACGAGTGCCCTCTGCAGGGCTACGGGGAAGGAAGGGACGTGCCAGAGGCTCCCCCAAATCCCCAATATTCCTGCTTGGGAGTGAAGCACACAGCTGCCGTTCCGGTGTCAGACACGCAGCGAGCAGGCATGATGCGGATCCCCATCCATAGAGCTGCCACGTCTTTGCCATTAAAGGAAATTAAGACAAAATCATCTTCATTTAAGCACTTACTTCTAGTTTTTCCTAGAGAAAAAGCTCTGGGAATAAGAAATGACAGCGTTGTCATGCGGAATTCCCACTGGATGAACACTTACAGCACAGCGACGATGCACAAGAGCTGCAGCAGCCAAAGGAGGGCAACGGCATTGATTTTTAGGAAGGGTAAGGAAAGGTTCACAACTGCAAACCTTCAACTGTCTCTCATTAAAAACAAGAGTTGAGAGCCTCATCCTGCAGGATGTCAAACAGGCACCAGTTAGAGCCAGGAGTAAAAAGCTGTTGGAAAAGAGAGGGATCCCTGCATCCACGCTGCTGGTACAGGAGCTGGAGTACAGGAGGAAGGGGCACATCCTGCTGGATGAGTCAAAGCACCCTTAAAAGTTGCTCTTTTCATTTAAAACCGGTGATAAAAAGGTCATATCCTGATCACAGCTTGGGAATAACCCCAGCTCCAGTTTGGAGGGAGCAGGTAAAGGCTGCCTCAGTGAATGGGACAGCACATGGCCAAAAAGGACATCAGGAACTGGTATCATCCCAATGTAGGCACCAAGATCTGGTTATATTGACAATCCCTTCTACTAAATAAGCCCCAGAAAGCCAACTCAGGAGAGACATTTGCCTGTAGACAACAGAATTCCAACATACCCTCACTGGCAATGACAGAAGAGGAGTCCAATATTTATTCTCCAAACCAAATCCTTCGGTTCAGATGCCAAAAGAAAGTGATTGGGAAATGGCATCCATGGAAATTCCACCCACATCTTAATTATAGGCTGGTCTCCTCCTGCTTCTTGCATCCAGAAAGGTGGATTGTGGCTCAGGGTTCTCCAGTATGAGGGCAGAGCCCAGCAACAACTCCAATGGGACTCCTACACATAAACAGGGGCATTTAAAGTTCGGGCTTTAAAGGGACTCCAAATATGGGAAATCAGTGGAAAGTGTATATAAATACATGTGTGAAGAAAGAAATACAAAACAGGGGATACAAGAAGCCTGGAGAGGGGCTTTGGACAAGGGATGGAGGGGCAGGACAAAGGGAATGGCTTTAACTGCCAGAGGGGAGACGGAGATGAGCTCTGAGGCAGAAGCTCTTCCCTGTGAGGGTGCTGAGGCGCTGGCACAGGGTGCCCAGAGAAGCTGTGGCTGCCCCATCCCTGGCAGTGCCCAAGGCCAGGTTGGACACAGGGGCTTGGAGCACCCTGCTCCAGTGGAAGGTGTCCCTGTGCAGAAGTCAGTTCGAAGAAGGGAAGGTCAGTGGCTTCATCAGGTTCATGTCCATGCCCAAGGCAGGGACGCATTACCTGAGTGGAGCCACAACTCCTCCCAGCAAAGCAATTACCTCCAAGCTCTCCTTCCCTCCAAAAACAGCCTAAGAAGTTAAATGGGAAGAAAGAAGTAGAAGAAGAAAAGAAGAATTCTTTAATATTAATGGCACATTAATATTAAGGACGATGTGGTCAAGAAGTCCAACATCTAAAGGCTGTTTCATCAGCATTCATTTGGCTCCAGTGAGCAACAGAACATCTATTTCTCTTTGCTCTGGTCAAGCACTTGAGCTCCTCCTGCTCACATGTTCCACCCCAGCTTAAAATACCTGGGTGAGTAGAGCCCTGACTGTATTAGAAATGCTTCACTGCTCTCTGATCCCATCAGAACAACTTCCATTTAGGACACTCCGCAGTTCCTGAGTGGCTACTAAATGTTCACCTTGATCAAAGGAGTATTTTGGGGTTAAGCTGGTAATAGCTGCAGGTGCAACAGTCATCATGGGAGCAGCACAAATGATCCCAGGAGAACTGCTACCACTTCGCCACTTCCCAT
The DNA here is from genome assembly GCA_025447955.1 of Psilopsiagon aurifrons. NCBI lineage: Eukaryota > Metazoa > Chordata > Aves > Psittaciformes > Psittacidae > Psilopsiagon > Psilopsiagon aurifrons. The sequence goes on from JAOEHY010028980.1 coordinate 10,326, forward strand.
TATCCCTCTAAGGATCGCTGATCCTTAACTGAAACCACAGTGAATGCCAGAGAAGGAAATGCCTCTGAATACAAAGCATTAGGAAACCAAGTCTCAGCAGCGGCTGGAAGAGCTGAGACCAGTGAGGTCCAGCTGGGTCCAGAAAGGGAATGGGAGAGGCAAGAGATGGACAAGCCTTTGTGTTACACACTAGGCAAAGGCAGGAATTCAGTATGTGCTTGCGCTACATATCCCAAAAGCCTGTTTAACAGGACAAACAGGAAAACAGCAAAGCTGGGAAGGAAGGGGCTGACCCAGCTTCTTGCAGCAACACTTTGTGCATGAAGCACTGCACGTTCCTCCCCAGGCTTCCTCCCATTCTCAGCCCTCACATATGCGCTGTCTGCATTCCAGAGTGGGATCGCAGCACTGCTGGATGCTCACTCACCACACTGCCACGGGGGCCCAGTGGATCCAGGCTCCAGCATGACCACATCCACCCATGGAATCACTAGCCTGGCTCCAGTGCCTGAAGAGGCTACAGGAAACCTGGAGAGGGGCAGCATTTTCACTTCACCATCTAAGGCATCAGTGTCCATTCTCCCACTGGCACAGGGAAACGAAGGATTTGTGGCATTTAGGAAGCGTGGAGGAGCAGTCTCGCACATGCACGTATAGGCACGGGAAAAGGAAGGGATGGCATTTCCTTTTGCTTTTACTGCTTATGAGAACCAAACTAAGACATTTTTACAGCAGCTACAGCAGTTTGCAAAGAAAGAGCCACTTCCAAACCTATATCCCATTTTTTCCTTACGCTTCCTTATTTGCCACCTTTACTTTGAGCAAAGCCAGAAGCACAACGTGATTTCTACTCTGTCTACACATTTTCAGCCCTACGTTGTTTAAAATCAAACATCTTCTCAGGATGGGAACATTGCCTTCCATCATGGAATGAGGACTTGGAATACCTTCCCCAAAAACCACAGGCTTTTGGCAGCTGCAGTGGGAGGCTCCTGGGGAGCAGAAGATTTGGATCCATTTTGTACATTTTTAACCTATGTGAAGCTTCCCTTGGTTGGGCACAGTTTGACTGATAGCTTCCACAAAGCAGAGATGCTTTGCCAAGTGAAGTGAGCTCCTATTGGCGCTGGAGCCTTCCCAAGAGAGCAGCTTTGGTGCTGTGACCTCCTCAGTGACACACACAGCTGAGCAAACTCCACGGAGCAGCACAAATCCAGGTGTAAACATGGAGCTCAATGGAGCACAAGGATCAGGTTTAACCTCAGGTGTGTTTCTGGATCATCCAAACAGCTCCTATCCCTGTCAGCAGCAGGAAAACTCCATTTCCTCATACATAAAAATGCTGTTGCAACCCCAAATTGCACTGTCTATAGCAGAACTGCTCATCTCAGGCTCTCAGCAAGCATCAAGCCCTTTATAAAGGACCTTTGGAGCATAAAGATTCATTCAGTGGTGTGTACTGATCACGCCATACTAGAGAAAGGTCCCCCAAGTACTTTGTGAGGCTTGAGTCCTCAATTCACCCACAATAAGCAGTGGGCAGCTCTTGGGATGCTGAAGAGCTGCATTCCCCACCCCACGCATCACCATCACCTAAGGAGGAAAAGCCGTGTTGCCCCCACATCACTGTCACACCTGGATCTGGCCACATGTTGTGTCTACCACATCTGGTTTGAGACATCACAGAAGAGCAACCACAGTGTAAATGTGTTCAAGACCTCCAACCGTACGAGCTGCCTTCACACACTGCATGACAGCTTCCAACAGTGTCTGCAGGTGCCTCTCCAGGCACCAAAGGGTTTGATGACATCCTTAAACAGAGGAAGATTCAGCCCCAAAGCCAAAGAACTCCTTGAATGCTGGACCATCAACTCAACCGCACAAGTGTACATCTTAATTCCCCTTCCCCCGCCTGCCTCTTAAATCCAGATCCAAAGTTCTCCTCCCAGCATCTCCCCACCCCTCCAAACCCTCTTTAAACACACACACGAAAAGAAAACTCTTTCCCTTCTCTTACAGAAAGCTTTTCCCTTTCCTGATTCTTCTTCCCCGTTCTTGTCTTTCCATCCATCTAAACACAGCAACACCACAACACAGCACTTTGAACACAAATTGTCTGTGACAATGTCACCACTGAATGCGAATTTGAAACCAGCAGCACTAGGAACATCACAGAAACACATCACACACACGTAGGTGCAGCTCTTTGAGCCCCTGCTTTCAGCTCTGATCATTGCCAAGCCAAGGCAGCAGGACACAGCCACAAACTAAAACCCAAAGGATCTGGTTTTCTCCTAATTATTGCTATTTTAGGCAAATCACATACAAAACCTATATGCCTGCAGCCATGGCACTGAGATATAGGTGCATTAGGTAAGTCCATAGCTCCCAGAAGAGCACATCATGGCACGGACAAGCTTTTGCCCCATGCAATAGATATTGGCCTTACAGATGCATTGCTGCCCCTGCCACCCTCTTCCTTCCTATTTGATGCCTTCAGGTCCAGCAAAACCACACTGAAACCAAGAAGCAGCTTTCAAATGGCCTTGTCTGGAGATGCCAAAGCACAACACACCTCCGGGGTAAGGCAGAAGCCTTACACCAGCCAAACATCACCTCAGTGTTTGCTCCAGGACCAACAACAGCAGATATGCACCTCCTGGAGGACTCCATAACTCATTTCCAAACCCAAAAGCTTCCCCTGGAATTGCTTCACCAGCACACACAGCAAACACCATCATCCCTTGGGATGGCTGGTCCTACCTTCCTTGGTGGAGACCTGCATCTTGGTGGCTGGCAGCCTGCAGAGCCTGTGCTTGGTGATGTGCACCAGGCCCCTGGGTGAGGAACGCTTTGATGTCACAGAAGGTTTGCCTCTCAAGGAGTTCTTCTTCCTGAGCTGGAAGGGGCTCCTCAGAGGTGTGGTGGGTGAGAAGCTGTTCCTCTTATCTGTTGGGAAGCTGCAAAGAGAACACCACAGAGTTAAAGAGAGTAAAGAGGTGACCAAAATCCATCCCACAGCTGAGAAGAGAAGCTCCTGCACTGAGCTCCTCACTGCTCCCAGACCAAGGGTGGTAAGAAACACTGAATGAAGAATTGCAAGTAAAAAAGGCAAATGAGGAGTTTCTTGCAAAGCACAGACTGAGAATGATGGATCTGACAGCACAACTCCACCATTCCCTTCTGCCTTCTGCTCAACAGATGTAGGAGAGAGGATAGAACCATAGAATGGTTTCAACTGGAAAACAGCTTCAAGCTCATCCAGTCCAACCATTGCCCAGCACTGCCAAGGCCACCATGGACCCATGGCACTGAGGCCTCGTCTCCACGCTGTGTGAGCACTTGCAGGGACAGTGACTCCAGCCCTGCCCTGGGCAGCCTCTTCCAATGCCTCAGCTTCCTTTGGGCAAGGAACTGTTCCTCAGCTCCATCTAAACGTGCCCTGGGGCAGCTTGAGGCCGTTTCCTCTTGTCTTGAGGAAGAGTTTAAGCCCAGCCGGCAACCCAGAACCATGCAGCCACTCGTTCATTCCCCTCCGTTCTTCCCCCCACTCCCGGAGGGATGGGGAGGAGAATGGAAAGAATGTGAGTCCCATGGGCTGAGATAAGAACAGTCCATAACTGAGGTATAACACAAACCACTGCTGCTGCCACCAATAATGATGATAAGGGAGATAACAAGGGAAGAGAGTACAACCGCTCACCACCCACCGACCCATACCCAGCCCGACCCAGCACTGATCTCACCCTTCTGGGCAACTGCCCCCAGTTTATATGGTGGGCATGACGTGCTGTGGTATGGAATACCTCCCTGCACAATCCACTCATAAACACATTCCCAAGCAAACCAGGAGGGGAGAGAAGGGTGGAAACTCATGGAGGCGCACCAAGCAGAGGATCTGGGAAACAGCAGAACTGAGGCACCAGATCCTCAATTGGTGCCATGTTACCAGTTCACTGTTTCAAATACAATCATTATGGCCACGGTCCACAGTTTTCAAGAGCTCAGGACTGGTTTTATAGCAGTGAGAAAGGAGCCAAACCACATGTCCACTATACTGAGGGTATCTGTGAGTTCAGTGGAAGAGTAAACAGCTGCCACCAACCCTCACCCCATCCCATTTATTATACAATGGTTTGGGTTGGAAGGGATCTTAAGCTCCTCCAGTTCCAACCCCTGCCATGGGCAGGGACACCTTCCACTGGAACCAGGGTGCTCCAAGCCCCTGTGTCCAACCTGGCCTTGAGCACTGCCAGGGATGGGGCAGCCCAGAGAAGGGCACCCTGTGCCAGCGCCTCAGCACCCTCACAGGGAACAAGTTCTGCCTTACCTCCAAGCTCAACTTCCCCCGTTTCAGTCTGAACCCATCACCCCTTGTCCTATCACTGCAGTCCCTGATGAAGAGTCCCTCTCCAGCATCCTTGTAGTCCCCTTCAGATTCTGGAAGCTGCTCTGAGGTCTCCACTCATCTTCTCTACTCCAGCCTGAACAGCCCCAGTGTTCTCAGGCTGTCTCCATACAGGAGCTGCTCCAGCTCCCGAGCATCCTCGTGGCCTCCTCTGGACTTACTCCAACAGCTCCATGTCCTTATGTTGAGGACACCAGAACTGCGCACAGTGCTGCGAGTGGGGTCTCACGAGAGCAGAGCAGAGGGGGAGGATCACCTCCTTTTCCCTCCCCTGCAGCACAGGCTGGGATTGTTTCCAGCCCTGCTGATAAAAGCAGCACAATCTCAGCCATCTCACCGGGAGCACAGTGAAAACGAAGCCCTCACAGCACCTGCACAACACATTGGCTTTCAGAGACCGGTTGGTCCCAATTTCTTTATCTGCTTCCCCTCAACTCCCAGCCCAGTGCAAACCCTTTTTGCAGATATCTCAGCCCATACACCTTTTCCTTCCTCAAAGCTTCATTTATAACCTCCCCATTATACTCTGTTCCTATCAGACACAGGAGGAGTTATCTGCTCCACAGGAGGAGTTATCTGCTGCTCTGGCACAGGACACTCTCCCAAGATGGCTACAACAGCCACAGATGCCACAGACTTGATAAGGAAGAGCAAGAGCCTACAGGGAGGATGCTTTGGGTTACAGGTGGACAGCACAAAGGGACGGCACCTAAAGGGAGGAAAGTACCCACAGAGCATCATGGACAGAAATCATCTCCTATCCCCACTTCATCCCAAGGTTTGTGCAATGGTTTTTGGGGACAGACTATATATGGTAACGTGTTAATGTCATAGATTATGAGTTCGAGCAACCCCCAGCACACAACCTGGTGGGAGCATCCCTGTGGAGAAGGACTTGGGGTGTTGGGCAAGGAGAAACTCCCCATGACTCAGCTTCAGTGTATGCTTGAGCCCAGAACCCCCCCATGTGCTGGGCTGCACCCCCAGATCCTGCCCCTCTGCTGCAGGAAGGGGAGACCTGAGAGCAGCTCCAGTGCCTAAAGGGGCTGCAGGGAACCTGGAGAGGGGCTTTGGACAATGGATATAGGGATAGGACAAGGGGAATGGCTTTAAGCTGCCGGAGGGGAGATGCAGATGAGCTCTGAGGCAGAAGCTCTTCCCTGTGAGGGTGCTGAGGCGCTGGCACAGGGTGCCCAGAGAAGCTGTGGC
>JAOEHY010028981.1:0-12874 GCA_025447955.1 Psilopsiagon aurifrons
CCCATCAACTCAACTTGTGCACAAAAGGCAGCCCCCACCCTCGTTTGATGAAATGCCAGTCAGGGTGGGGAAGGAGCGGCTGAGAAGATGCGTGCAGTCTGTCATGTCCCGGTGTCTAAGGAACAGATACATCTCTATTGCAGTTACTACCACCCTCAGAATTAAGAAATAAAATGGGCTTCTCTTCTTGGATTGGGAGAAGGCTGCAGAGCTTTAAGCCATTGGTTTCACTTCAGGTCCCAGGTGGGAAAGGCTGGTCAGGGAAACAGAAAATAAATGATGCTGTGAAGCTGTCTATTTGATGCACCCTTTGGCTCTCTTCTGCTCCCAGGTAGTGACCAAGGGGCATCACCATTTGCTTGCCCTGTGTGCAGTTAGTGTCTTAGCAAAACAGTCCCAAAGTGGCTGGACTTTTTTGCTGTACTGTCCGTGCACCCTGTGTGTGTTTCATAGCTGCTGTCCTCCACTGCCCGCACAGGGAGCCAGGATTAGGCAGCTCCAGAAGGCAGATGAGCTCTTCTGACCTTAGACACTACTGCAGACCCATCAACAGAGGGGTGTAGAGTGGGGCTCATCACCCTTAACTGTGGCTGCCCTAGAAGGAGGCATGCCCATCTAAGCCAGTCGTCCAGACAGCCTCTGTAGCCCCTAGAGAGCTGCTGCCCTTCTAGTGTGTGATCCATCAGATCTCACTTTGGGTGTCTGCAAAGATGAATGGTGTCCTAGAACTGATCATACCTCTCCAGCTGCTTTAAAGGGTGTCTGTCTGTCCACCTCATGTGTAGATGTGCTCATGCACATGATTTCTGCTTTGTGAGTATAGCCTCTGTGCACTCATCCCAAATCCTTCAGCAATTGCTTCGGTGCTGAGTGGAGAGCAAAGTCTCTGCTCCCCTTTATATGAAGCTTCATTAGGGCAGGGCTGAGGAAGAGGAACGGGACATGATAGGTATGGGAAGTTTGCTCCACCACACATCTGATAAACAGAGATCTTCCAGTGGCCCCAATTCCCTTTAAGAAAATTGCTCCCTTGATGCTGACGTTCATTCAGCTTCCTTCAGCTGCTAAAGCAGGTCAGAGAAGGAAGGAGCTGTGGCTGGGTGGGAGCTATCTCTTGAGTGCAGCCATTGTCCAGAGCTCAGGAGGGGCTGCGTGTTGGAGAGCTCCATGGGGATTATGGGCATTTCTCTATTCACCACTTCCTATGGGAAAAAGCAGTGGGGTGGGAGGGAACTGCTCGGGGCTGGCCTGAATGCTATCAGTCTTCCTCTCCCATCACTGACTGCGCTACCTCCAGGTGCTGCAGCTTACCTTTGAGTGGTGGGAGGGGGAAGTAATTTTAACTTTAGTTTTCAGTTCTCTCATTAAACTGACCCTGACCTGGAGTGGCTGCAGTGGCTTGAGAGAGAAAATCCAAGCACCCCACCTCCCACCCATCATCTCCTTCGCCTGCCCTTTTACCCCCCAACTCTCCCAGTCCCAAGCCATCGCCAGCAAGGCACCTCAGTGTTACTCAGACCTTTCAGCTGGTCCCATCTAATCTTTCATCCTCCTTGCTGTATCTTGGCCTCAGTCAGCTGATCTGAATCCCTCTGCTGCTCCTCTCTGACACCAGAAGGCTCTGCTATGGACATTGTCATACTTAAGCTGGAGTTTTCCTCTCCCAGACCTGACTGGGATCCCTCTTTCATGATAGGCTTCTTGCTTTGAGCTGCACAGTCTGAGCCAAGTGCAAACCAAGAGGGTCCGTGCCCAGCGCAGCTGTGACCTTGCTGGTGGATTTACACCCAGCGTGATGTCCTGGGGCTGTGGCTCATCTTACTTCTCTACTGGTTGTCTGATGAGCAGAGCACAAGCACTTGCTGTCTTCTCCTGCCTCTACCCTGTGCTATTAAGTCATGTCTTTCCTTTGCAGAGCAAGATAGCTCGAGCCTGAACCTGAGTACACCTCAGCCTGGTCAAAACCCGATGGTCCTGTCTCGAGAGCGACGAAGCCTAGGTGAGTTGGGGTACACCTTGTGGTTATTGAGGCACTCACCTGAGCAGCTATAAGTGGATGCAGATGTATGTCTTGAGGTACACGTGTGGTGTTTGATGTTACAGTGCGCTTGGATGTGTAGACAGACAAGGAGGGTCTGGGCCTTGTGCAGGAGCTGGGTGTTACACCCCAGGAGGGCAGGAGAGGGAGTCTGGAGCCCTGCAAGCTGCTGTGCTTTAAATCCTGCTGGCGCTGATTTTGTCTGCAGAAGAATCATCTCCTGACGAGCTACTGGGGCCTCCTCCACAAAGTGTGGCTCTGTCCAGGGAGGGAACTGGAGGAGCAGGAGAAAGAGAGAGAACATGTGTGTGTGTAAGAGCCATGCGTGGTCTTTCCCTTCTAGTAGAGGTGGCTGCAGCAGGTTGCTAACAGCAGCAAAGCCTGCTTCATCCCCCCTTCTTCTCTTGGCCCCCCACAGATGCTCTGGCAGCAGCAGAGCCGGCTGTCCTTGCCGAGTGCAAGACACGGACCGTGGTCTTTGAGATCTCCCGCAACATGGTGGACAGCACCAACGCCAACTTCGTGGTGTGGCCACCCTGCGTGGAGGTGCAGCGCTGCTCCGGCTGTTGCAACAACCGCAACGTGCAGTGTCGCCCCATGCAGATTCGTGTGCGGCATGTGCAGGTAACAGAGACACTTCCTGCTGCTCCCTCCTCTCCCAGCTCACCTCCGTCCTTATCCCCCACAACCCAAACCAGTGCGAGCCTCAGGCTCACGTATCTGCTCCCTTGCATCGCCCCTGTGGTCACATCTCCTGCATTAGCCACGCAGCGCTGCAGCCTCTGGTGTGGGGTGACATGCCTCTGTGCCAGCCACGGGGAGGGCTGGTGCTGTCCAGCATCTGGGGACTGTCACCACAGCAGAACTACAGGGCACTGCCCCCGAATGCAGCTCCACGCTGTGGCTATTTCTGGTGCTCAAGGCTGCCTTGTCTGCTGTGATGGAGCAGAAGAAACAGGACGCTTTCATCGTGGGAACTGGTTTTGATGCAGAAAGAGGAGGGCTTTGCAGTTCAGCCTCCATCCCCCTGCTGCTGCTGCAGCTTCTTCCCAAGACACGCACTGGAGCAGCTCCTCCTCTTTCTCAGCCCCATGGTTGCCTCCTGACCTGCTCCAGCACTAAGCAGACACCTGATAGTTAACCTCTTGCTCTGATCCTTCCCTCCTCACAGCTACCACTGATCTCCTCACAGCTTCCTCCCAGACAGCTTGTTTAAAAATAATATTCATCCTGAACTAATCCTCTGCCTGAGCCGTAAGAGACTCCCCCAGGCAGGCAGGCAGGCAGCAGAGGTTGGCTGAGAGAGGTTGTATTCACACAGCCCTTTTCATCAGGAAATTCCTTTCTCAGAAAAGCCAGGCCGATTGAGGGAAAAATGTGGGGGGGAGCAGGAGTTGTTTTTGTGGAAAAAACAAGGGAGAGGTCAAAAGGCAGCCTGAAAAAGTGACCTGGAAATGGTTTCTTTGAGGACAGAGGTCTCTCTATTGTTTGGCTGGAAGTGTTTGTCTAGCGAGCAGCGTGTGGTCTGAAGCGTGTGGAGTGGGCTTTCAAGGAAAGATAAACAGCCTGGCTGCTTCTGCACCGGCTGAGGGATGCTGCTGGGGGCAGTGGGTTTAGAGGACTTCCATCCCAGAGTGAGTATTTATAGCTCGTGAAGCACTTCAGGCACCACAGTCTCACCAGATAAGCTGAGTGGGGTCAGCCCCGGCTGCTCCTGCAGTGGGAGGGACCCCCTAGAAAGCTTGTGCCCTGTGGTGGGGTGCGAAGCAGTGAATCTTCCCTCTGAGTCAGCACTGGTGGAGAGTCCGAGGGAATTTCCAGAGCACCGCCTTTCCTGTGAAACACGGAGCTGAGGGCTTCAGCCCTGCGAGTTATTAAAAAGCATGAGACAAATTCAGACAGGCCTCAGCAGAGCTGGTGAAGCTGCGTTTGCTTGCATTGGGCCTGAGTTTTCCTCCTTTTGCCCTTCCTGTAGGATCCTGCAGGAACTAATTCTGGTTGCCCCCACCAGGTCTCCACCATCACATCTGTCAGAAACAGGCTGGCGTGTTCTGCACGTCCCATGTGCCTGTCTGGTGATCCATCAGTCATCCAGCTTGAGCAGTGGCGATAGTTAGGAGCAGGGGAAAACAACCGGTCACATCTGAACTTATCTGGTCTAGGTCTGCTCTCCAATGGTGTGTGTGGAATTAGCTCCCATACACATCACCCCTGAATCTGAACCGTGCTCTATAAACTGCCTTCTGACCCTCTTGGAGGAAAGCCAGTAGTGAAGCACACTGACACTGATTATTTTACCAGAGTGGGAGCTGCAGCTCTGTAACCCTCTCTCTTGCTTCTCTCTCCCACATAGGTGAACAAGATCGAATTTGTCCAGAGGAAGCCAAATTTCAGAAAAGTCGTTGTGCCTTTGGAGGACCATGTGCAGTGTCGGTGTGAAGCTGTGTCCCGTCCGCCCCCCAGGAACAGCCGGCCAGCGCCACGTGAACAGAGACGTAAGGATCCCGGCATGGGTAGAGTGGAGGCAGGCGTGAGAAGACAGGCGGGGGGGAGAGGAAAGAGCCCTCCACTGGTTTCAGTCTGCTAAGCTCCAGTGAGTCCCACGGGCTGGTTTATACCAGCTGAGAGACCTTTCCCAGGATGTGTGCCTGCCAGCGAGGGGCTGAGACTGAGGGAAAGGAAGGGAAGGGAAGGTGAGGGGTGAGGGGAAGGACATCGTGGGAAAAGCGAGAAGCAGAGACTGCGGAGAACAGAGGACAAGGGACAGAAGAACAGAAGGAGGCCTTGTGGCCCTCCTGTTGCAGAGCTCTTTGCTGATAGCACGTGGAGAAAGATATTTCAACATGAGCCCTGCCCCTCTCTGTACAGACATTCTCCCCTTGTCTTGGCAGGCTTGTCACCGTCGTTCACCACAGCCGCTGTCTCGCAGAGGCAGCGAGTACGCCGGCCGCCAGTGCAGAAGAGGAAACATAAGAAGTACAAGCATGTCAACGCTAAGAAAGTGCTGAAAGAAATCCTCATAGCATAGAAGTGCTGGCAGGGGAGAGAGAGCACAAGGCAGGTAACAGCAAGCTGCTTTTCCAGTCAGGGGAGATGTTCTCCTGCAACACAGTTCTGCCCAGGCATCTCAGAGCCCTCCTGCAGCAGTATCTGCTTTCAGTGTGGGGCTACTGCAGGGCTGGGGCATGATAAAACCCAGCTTGAAGGAGGGAGAGGGGTTAGGCTGGGATCCAGCGTATGCACCCTATTTACGGCATTATGGCTCTTTGCAAAGAAGAGAGGTGGAAGCATCATGCTGCAACCACACTTGCTCTCAGGCCCTTCCCTCTCCTTCCTCTGCCTCCCTTACGGGCAGCCTGTAAGGCTGACTTCTTTCTACACCTAAATCCCCTTGGGGTCCGTGTAATTCATATCTTCTGTGGACCAACTCCTGTTCTCCTTTCTCTATTGATTCTCTGTTGAAAGCAGACAATTAATGTTGCTCTGGGGATCCCTTTTCCTTTTTTTTCATTAGTTGTGTTGGCAGAAAGACTGGAAAGCAGCAACACTTTTGGTTCCTTTCTCTCTTAGCGGGAAGGCTGTGTGCATAAGAAAGGTCATACCAGGGGAAAGGAGAACTGGAATCCCTGGCAAGAGATCTGGACTTTGTCAGTCCAGGGTCTGATTCTTCTCTCTCTGACTTGTGTAAACAGGAGTAATTCCTTTGTCACTAGAAGAATGTCACTGGTACATGGGAAAGGAGAATAATTCCTGGTTCCCTATGAGAGAGGGAAAGGAGTAGAAAAGAGGGAAAGAGCAGACAGGGCACAGCTGAAGAGGGGAGGCTGAACTTAGAGAGAGGCAGCACAGGCTAACAGGGAAAGCCCATGACTCAGCAGTTCCAGCTCTGCCAGGGACCCTGGTATGAGCTTGGGCCACTTGCGCATTCCCTTCCCCTTGCCTCCTCAGGAGGGGGGACGAAGGGCCCTCCACATGTGGCATTTCAGGAGCTGGGGACGAGGGGTGCCAGGCAGTGCCTTAGGATTGGTATTCCCACACGTAGTACTATGAGGCTCTGATTATCCCAGAATCCCCCTGGACAGCCCAAAGTTCCCACGCTGCAAATCCATGCAAATCTCAGCTGTGGCTTAAGCTGTCCAGGAGAAAAAATAGAGAGGGTCAAACTCCCTCCTGGGCTTCTAATGTGGCACTTCAACACAAACATATCCAGAGGAAAAAGCAGGAGAGACGGGGAGTTGTAGGGGAGAGGGTTCCATGTTCTAATGCGTGTTTTGTTTCATTTCCAGGTTTATTTAATATATTTGCTGTATTGCCCCCATGGGGTCCTTGAGTGATCACTTTTCCTCTTTGTCCGTCTGCCTCGACGTCTGATTCAGACGGCAATTGGTGCTTCCCGTTCCAGCAGTGGACCTTCTCCCACCAAAGCCTCTCCCTTCTTTCATTTATTAGCATAATTTTAAAGTTTCACACACACACACACAAAAGGACAAACAAGATCTAGCTATATCTATATATATATATATATATATGAGAAAAGAGCAAAGTACAGATAAACCCATGAACCCTGACAGCCACAACATGCGATCAGGACAGGACAATGCCTTCCCCATTCCAGAGGACAGGATAGAAAATAGGAAAAGGAAAGTGGGTCCAATTTCTTCTGAGGGAAGGAGAAAAACACATGGACAGAGGGCAGAAGGGGAATGGTCTCCTTTTCCCTCATGTTTCTGGTAAGGCTGGGGGGCCTGGCTGAGATCAACACTTGCACTGGACCTTCATTTTGCAAACAGGCATATCTCAGATTGCGATGATGGAAAATGCACTAAGGACTTTATCGCCCTACCTGGACAGATCTATATATTTTTAACGTGCGTGTGTATATTTTATTTTAAGAAAAGAAAAACCAAAACCACTAAGATATACAGCATCTCGGGGAACAGAACAAAAAGAGAACCACAAAGCAAAACAAAAGAAGCCAAAAGCATTCCCCCCTTCCCTTTCCCCTCCGGCTCCTGGTGCTGACTGGAAGGTGTTTGGATCACGGGGAAGGAGCGGACTGCAGCAGGCCCCTGCCAAGGGGACCCATCTTTGCACATGCTGGTGGAGAATTCAACTTTGCAGGCTCGGACTTCAAAAGTATTTTTTAACTTCACTCTGTATGTGTGCGTGTGTATATGTGTGTGCGTGTATGTGTATATATATATACGTGTGCGTGCGTATGTGTGTATGTGTATTTATACATACATATATAAATATATATATATATGTTCTTAAGTGGATTTCATTCCCCAGCGGCAGGACGCTCAGAGGCACTTGCAGCGGCTTGGCTGGGCTGGCAGGGAAGCGTGCTGTTACTGCAACGTGCCTGGGAGGGCTGGGAGGGGGCAGGCAGAGGCATCATCTGATCTCTCTCTCCTTGCTCTTTTCCCTCCCTCTGCACCAACCCCCCCTCTCCCCAACACAAGTTCCTTGCAGGAGGTGAAGTGGCATCACAATGAGACCAACAGCAGCCAAACTTAGAAGCATGACTTAATCTCAGTGAGCTGTCCTTGCCTGCTCCGTGGTCCCGAGAGCAGCATCATGTCATTCCCCGGAGGTTTTTAACCCCTTCATGGGTGTCCCGCACACAGTGCCTCCCCTGCTCTCTCCCTGCCAATGTTCCCGTGCCTCCCATCGTTTTCCTCCCATCTTCTCTCTCAAATTCCTTCTGGATTTTTGCCTGTTTGATGTCCCTATTTAGCTTGGAAGTTTGTCCGAGCTGTGGGCAGCTCTATGTAGGTATTGAGAAACAAATGAGGATGGTCTCTGCAGTTGGCAGCAGCCATCTGAGGGAGAAATGAACTCTTCTAGGTGAGGAGGACTCGGAGAACAACAAGAGGGTCAGTTGTAGAGTCCTTTCTGTGCCGCTGCCTGCTCCAGAGGACGGAGGAGGATGCTGGGGACAAGGGCTATTTCTGCACACCCGATAGTCACTGTTAGCAGATATGTTATGTGAGATGGGAATTTCCAGCACTGCCACAGAAACCCGGTCTCGGATTGTGCTGTGCTGGGCGCTGCAGTTAGACATGAAGAAACGCCTGCCCAGAGCTCCTGTGGCAGCCCCTGCCCCTCCTGCTCCAGCCGCTTCCCCCTCACACACAGGCAGAGCTCCGGGCGAGGAGGGGAAGCCACAACCTGGGAGCTGTTACAGGTCACGGAGGGACCCAGCCCTCGCCTCCTGCAAGAGCAGAACACTTCTTGTACCATTGCCAATGCGGCACGATGCTCCCTTCCTCCATCACCAAGCCCTGAAGTCTTAAGACACTTTGTATTCCTGTTCCAAAATATGTTTCCTCTGGTTTGTAAAGACGGTGAGGTTTTATTTTATTTTGATTTCTCCCCTTTTTTTTAATGTAAGATTAATTTATACTCAGTGCTGTATTTAAAGTTGTAAAAAAAGACAAAAAAAGAAAGAAAAAAAAGGAAACCACCTCTCAGACGACATTCTCTCTTTCTTTTGTGTGCTGAATGAACTGCAGGGGCCAAACCAACTCCCCATGGGGCGGAGTGGGATTTCCAGGGCCTCCAGTTTCATTTTCAGGATACTTATCGCAGAGACAGCAGAGAGAAGCAACCAAAGCTGGGAAAGCCCTGGGAGCTCACAGCCAGGGGTGCTGTGCTCCTCCTTCCTGCCCATTGCCCAGCTCTCAGGCTGGTTTGAAATGACGCAGGCGCTGGGGGTTCTGTCTTGAACAGGGCCTCTTCTCCTTCGCCGCTCTGTTCGGACACCCGGACAGAATTTCCCTGCGCTTTCATCCCATCTCCGGATTCCTCTGCTTTGAAGGGCCTGGGACAGTCGGCAGTGTTTACACTCCCCAAAGCTGTACAAACAGTCAGCCTCTTCCCTCCACAGTCACATCGTCTAGACAACGGCGGTCCTTCCCTCCCTCGGAAAGGCTGTTGTTTCCCTTTCCTCCCTGCATGGAGGGTACTGCACACCTGGCATTGGGCATGGGCTGTGAGGACTGAAGGCAGCTGCTGCCCCGTGCCTCAATTCTGGGGTTCCCCCGGTGCACACACAGTAACCACAGCACATGGCTCAACTCTGAGGAGCATAGACCCAAGTGGGGACTTGTCCTGGAATGGTGAACCCGGGGAACTCAGGGTCTGGTGTGCTCCAGGCTGTCCTGACAGGATAAGCCTGGCACTGCCAGGTGTGTGCTTTGCTCCAGATGGCTCATTTTAGGGTGTGCACATGTTTTCCTTGATCCTCCAAAGGAAGCTGGTGCAGGGGTGAGCGCTATCCACCCCCAAGGACGGGACGCACAGGCAAAATCACTGAGGATAATAATCACATCCCTGCTCTGATTTCCATAGGATAATCTAGTGAAAAGCAAGATCTGTTTGACTTGCGACTTCTTTGGCTCAATGGCCTTCAGCAGGGAAGCAATGTGTGCAAAGAGGGATACAAGCCACGGGAAGCATCATCTTGGACCAAGGAGCGGGAGGAAGGGCTTGGCATCCCAGGGGACCAGCACACCGCCCAGCCACGGCGGTCCCGAGGGAAGCACGCAACCCCATCCACAGGCTTTCAGCAGCTCGAAATGAAGAGGTGCTGAAAGGGAGCTCACACCTCCACAGTGCCTGGCGTCCGCCCGGAGCGTGCTCAAACGCCGCTTGCTCGCAGCGCCCTGGCGCACGTTCAGCACGGGTCAGCGTGGGGCGCGGGGAGGCGGGAGCAAGTGGTTTGACATCGACCCCACAAAGCCAAGCACAGGAAATTAACCCCCACATGAGCCCCGGGAGGGCTGCAGCATCTCCTCCATGCAGTGGGGCCAGGTTGGCTTAACCAGGGCGACGGGTGATCTTGGAGACACCAGGGAGCCTTGGCAACTGTCCCTGCTTTAATTGCTCGGGTGCAGCTTTACCTGCAGGTCCAGCCTCGGGGTGTGCCATTCAACAGGAGGTTCATCTTTGCATGGAGGAAACGCATCCAGCCTTCCAGGCAGCGGAGAGAGGATTCAGAGAGGGGTGCTTCTGCTCCCAAAAGCGGCAGACAGATGGGAGAGTGCGCTTGTGGGCTGTCCTGGTGCAAAAAAGAAAGTCCGTGTGTGTTAAAGCCAGGCCTCAGGCTTTTTAACATTGTCAGTTTGCAACGCTAAAGCTCTCGCATTGCTAAATGAAGTGAAAAATCATTTCGTGAGAGCTTCCTTGAGGGCCAAGGAAAACCCTCGGCTGTTTGCTTATTCTATTGGCACTTGGGAATATGAAAGGCTTAAGCTCACCCCACACTTGGCTGTGTGGAAGGAGGAGCCTTCTTCAGCCCAGCCGTGTGGCATGAAGGCCACAAACGCATTCTCCTCCCTGTGCTCAGCCTCTGCCTCCCTGCCATAAGCCATGCCCTGTCCTGCTGCCCAACCTGCCCATGCTCCAGACACGGCTGGAGAGGGCTCAGTGGAAGCATCAGCATCCTGCTGGATCCCAGTCCGGTGGCCCCATCTCACTGTCCACGCACCAGTGCCTGGGGATGGAGAATCTGCCTGCGCCAAGGGAAAATCAGGGTACAAAGGGGGAGGAAAATATGAGGAATTAAAAGCTGTTTAGGAGAAAACCCAACAAACGCCCCTTGCCTGAGCCTGCAGCTGTTCCTCCCTCGCCTTCACACAGCCTGTGACCAAATGGTGTTGCCCCCCCAAAGGGCCTTGATCCGCCCATGACAAATGAACTTGTTGCAGGCTTGGGAATGTCCCATCTTGAAAGACATTGTGAGGAAGCCAGGCAGCCTTGGTTGGTTTTGGCTTTCCTTGCAGGGTTAAAGGAACAGCAGAGCCCCCCCAGAGTGAGCAGAGAGAGGGTGAGAACTGGAGGGAGCCCCAAATGCCAGGGCCTCCCTGCAGGCAGCGCAGGCAATGTGAGAGCCCCAGTCACAGCAGTGAGTCTGTGCGGCTTTGGCAGGGGAACAAGGAGGGAGAAGAGACCAAATTACAACATTATGGCAGGGCTCACCTGCCATTATTCCTCCCTAAGCCAGGCACATACCAAAGGGAACTCTGGCAGGATGGACTGCCTTGGTTTCACAGCTGGGAGGAGAGCAGACCATAGGGAAACAACCCCCTTATAATGACCAACTCAATGAAAGGAGATGTTTGCAAGTGATTAAGCAACAGCCCAAAGACAGCCGGGACCGGCAGTGGGGAGCTTTGTGGCTTGACAGCCAATGCTTGTATTGAAATGTTTGTCGGTTTGGTTTTCCTTTTGCAGGCGCTGCAAAAGCAAAAGAGAGATGGTGCAGAGATGCTGGGCAAGCAGCTCTGCTGCAGGTCTTCCCCCAGCAGCTCTGGAAACTCCCAAGTCCCAAATGCCCTGACCTTCTGCCCTGGCCACCGCCGGTTGATGCACTCAGCAAAGCAAACTCTGCTCTGCCATGGTATTTTCTGCATGAAGAGCAGCTGTTGCTCAGTATAAATCTCAGCACAGACCGAGGGAAGAGCAGAGGAGATGGTGTTAGCTACTGCTGGTCCCTGCAGCGCAGAGCTGACTGCGAACAAGAACATCAGGCAAAGAAGTAAATGAGGTCAGCAGAGAAAAAGAGTGACTGAGGCACTGGAGCAGGTTCAGAGATGAGCAATGGAGCTGTGAAGGGTCTGGAGCACAGTGTGATGAGGAATGGCTGAGGGAACTGGGGTGTTTAGTCTGAAGAAGAGAAGGCTCAGGGGGACCTTATCTCTCTCTACAACTGCCTGAAAGGAGGATGGAGAAAGGTGGGGTTCTCTCAAGTAACTCAAGTAACTTCTCTCAAGTAACAAGTGATGGGACAAGAGGGAAAGGTCTCAGGCTGCACAAGGGCAGGTTTAGACTGGGTATTAGGAACAATTCCTTCCCCAAAGGGTGCTCAGGCATCGGAACAGGCTGCCCAGGGCAGTGGTGGAATCACTGTCCCTGGAAGTGCTCACAAACTGTAGATGAGACATGGTTTAGTGGTGGACCTGGCAGGCCTGGGTAACAGTTGGACTCTTCAAGGTCTTTCCAATCTATTTGATTCTATGATTGTATGATTAATGAACCAGGGTGAGCTCCCAGAAAAAAACACCCTGTTCAGGCATGCATGGAATCATAGAATCGTAGAACGAGGGCTCTGGATGCCCTCTGGATGATCCTTTCCCGCAGTGATTTTGGATGTTGCCACATGAGGGTCGGGCACATTGTCAGCCCAGCGTACACCCATGAGGTCACACACAAGCCACACCATGCACCTGCACGAGGGCTCAGCCGCACAAATGAGGCTGTTAGGAGGCACTCTGCAGCGTGCAAGCCTGGCGGGTGTGCAGGAGGTCCTGGGGATGGCAGCCTCCATGGAGGGCATTTCACGGCTGCCAGCAGGCTCTGTGGGGGTCAGCAGGTTGGTAGGACACTCATAGAGCTGATGTTTGGGCATGCCACAGTGTTAATGCTCCCGGAGAGGAGGGCAGGGAGGTTTGTCATGAGCCTGCACATGCTGGCATGATGTCTTCAAGGAAAAGCCCTGCGAGGCACCTGCAATGCCCCAAGCCTTCTGCCAGCTGCATGTGTCTGGGTAAAGCAGGATGGGGAGCAGACACCCGCCTCCTGCTCTGGTGTGGCCTCGGGTTGGCATCTCTCATGCTGGGGGTGTTGCGCAAAAGGCCGTGTGCCTTTAAAGCCTGCAGAGGTTATTTAGGTGGAAAAAGTGTTTCACTATGACAATGGAAATTGTTTGTATTTCACTAATTGACCGAGGAGAGAGAAAGGGAGAGAGAGAGAAAATCCTTCCTTCCCTCCGACAGGTTCAGGATTTTTTCCCGCTAATCAAGAAGAAAAACAAAATGCTTGTGCTGGGGG
>JAOEHY010028981.1:16429-30406 GCA_025447955.1 Psilopsiagon aurifrons
AAGGAAAGGAAAGGAAAGGAAAGGAAAGGAAAGGAAAGGAAAGGAAAGGAAAGGAAAGGAAAGGAAAAGAAAGGAAAAGAAAGGAAAAGAAAGGAAAAGAAAGGAAAAGAAAGGAAAAGAAAGGAAAGAAGTGTTTCTTCTTTTCAAGTACCTGGTTGTGCAAGACATTGATTTGACCGTGAGACAAAGCCATCATGACACAGCTCTGGCTGGGCTCATTTGGTTGGCTCTGTTTGGTTTGTGATGTCAAGGGAAAATAAAGAAAGAAAAGAGCTCTTCTTGCTGCAGCTCTTGAAATAGCTGGATTGCAGATCCTGGCTCACCTCTGCAAAGGTGGAGGGACTGGGAGCAGGTCCAGGGGCACCTTTGAGCTCTGTGCTTTGGGAGTGAAGCAGGGCTGTGCGTGCTTTCCTGCACCACCAAGAGCTGAAGAGGAGCCAGCAGAAGTAGGGTGTCCCATAGGCTCCTCCATCATTGTGCTGGTTCCCAATGGCAGCTTGGGAGCAGGGAAGTGTCAAGCATCATTCACTTGTTTGGACCCGGTGAGCAGCCCAGTCTGGTTGATGGGTCAGGGAATACAGCAGGAGGAGGGGGAGAAATGTGCTTATTGAGAGCTAAATTCAACTGTGCAGACCAGGGCAACTTCCACTCCTGTATATCCCTGTCCTCCCCATGAACAACCACATCAGTGGGGAAGACAGTGAGCTTTTTAATCCAGTGAAACTCCAGACTGTGAGACCTGAATGCGAAGTACTTGCAGTATGGTGGCTACGGTGCCAAGGGCAGGACATCCCCGATGGTATTCAAGGCCAGGTTGGACAGAGCCTTGGGTGGCATGGTTTAGTGGGAGGTGTCCCTGCCCATGGCAGGGGAGTTGGAACTGGATGATCTTAAGGTCCTTTCCAACCCTAACTATTCCACGGGGACTCAGTAAGATCCCAGAACCTTTATCCTGCAGCCGGTGTTCCCTGGAGCAGTGGCCAGATTCACTGAGGAAGCAGTGATGGAGGCAAAGCATAGGTGCACTAGTGGCGAGGGTGGCCACCCGTGGGTGCCCTGTCCTCCCCCCTGGGCTGTTTTGCAGTCACCGGACAAGGCAGGAATGCCAGGAATGTAAAATCCTGGCACGCTGTCCTATCATCATCCTCCTCCCTCCCCCAGCTGCCCCCTGCTTCTCCAGCCGGTCGCAAGCACAGGATATTCACCCGAGTGATGTACACTCACACACGTCTTGTTATCAGGAAAAAACACTCAGTCAGCGTCTGGAATGGGCTCTGATTAACTGTGTGGCCCCCGGGGCTTTCTTGTGGAGCCACAGGCAAAGCATCCGCTTGTGATGGGGTACAGGCAAGCGGGCAGCAGTGGGTCAGAGCTGCCGGGGCCACCGGCATGGTGAGGGCTGGAGGTGAGCATCAAGTGCCGGCCATTGCTGAGTGGTCCCTCACCCCCTGCCCTCCCTCTTCGCAGGGTGAGCCTCTACGCAGGGGAGCACCCAGCTCCATGGTGGGAGTTGGACCCCTCCACGCCATGATGAAGGCAGGACCCTCAGGCTGAGCGGTGCCCCCAGCCCCATCTCCCCGTGCCGACCGCCCTGAGTCATGTCAACACTCAATCCCCGCTTCCAGGACGGGCTCTGCAAAGACGTCCTGTCTCAGGTAAACAGGATCTCCCGGCGCTGCGTGACCTTGTTTACCTCCCCGAAAGAATTCAGCTGTGATTTTTTTTTTTATGACATTTTTTTCTCTTCCTAAGGGCTGGTGAGTCACCTCGCAGCAATGCGCGCTGCCTTTCCACACTGACTCACCCGCTGCCCCTGTTCCCGCCTCTCCCTCCTGCCCCCCGACCGCGGGAAGACCCCACTCGCCCAAGGATGCAGCCCACGCACCCACTGCTGGTGCTGGTGGTGGTGCTGGTGGTGGTGGTGGTGTCCCCGCCACAGGAAGCGCGGCCGAACGCTTGGGCAGCCCCTGTGCCAAAACACAGGAAGAGCACGGAGAAATTACCCCGCGCATTGTCAACTCCAAAAACACCACAGAAAACAAAACAAAGCAAAAAAACAACCAAAAAAAAAAATTGGCCTCGCTAGAACAATTGCCCAGAAGAAAAGTAAAGAGAAAAAAAAAAGAGGCCAATGGATCTGGCCCCACGCCAGGACTCTTGTTTTCCTTTCCCAACACAATGCATGTTAAATAATACTTCCTTCTTGCAACAAGGCCCTCCTGGGCTGGTTTATGTTTTTCTCCCCCGTGTCGTGGGGGTCGGTCAGTGTGGATGGCTCCCATCACGGCAGTGTCAGCGCTTGGGGGCTGCTGCTCATGCCTGCTGCCGTGGATCTCCCGTGTTCCCAGCACCACCAAGGAGCAAGGGCCCTGCAGTTGGGCTACCTGTCACTCATCGGCTTCTTTCCTGCAGGGAGCTTCTTCCAATCTCCGCCATTCACCATCATGATGCAGGTTTAGCTGCTTTTCAGGATGGGATCTCTTGAAAAATAAGAAGGTAGGCATAGAATCACAGAATCATAGAATAGTTAGGGTTGGAAAGGACCTTAAGATCATCCAGTTCCAACCCCCTGCCATGGGCAGGGACACCTCCCACTAAACCATGCCACGCTACCCCCATGTAGCCATACCCAAGCTAGGAAGACACCCATGCAAGCTAATCCCAGTGGTCATACCATATACGTTGCCTCATTGACAGGTTAAATAAAACAGAAAAACAAAACAATATACCTCATGGTGGGATGAACGGTTTCATGTCATTCCTGGCCAGGTTTCCAGGCTGGGATGAGGGGAACCCCTGCTACCTTGGCTTCTCAGTTCCCATTTGGCTTGTGCTCAGCTTTCTTTTCTTCATGATTTCTCTTCCCAGTGACACTGGCACCCAACCGGCTGTATTCAAATGTTTGTGTTGTGGGGGGATACAAGTAAAACTGTTCTTGTTTATTCCAACATCTTTCCTGAAAAATATAGCATCTGAGACACCACACCCCTCATTTTTGTCGGTGTCAATCAGCAGCCTTCATGGGGCTGATCAGATCTGTCTCTATCTGAGGATTATTTGGATTTCTGATTAAATAGCAGGTGTAAGAAAGAAAAGAGTTGTCCTTTTTTAAATCAAAATGGGGGTCTTAGTACACAAAATGGCATTACTTCAGCTGTATAATGGGTCTCCACAGGTTGCTATTTTCTTACATGAGGATACAGGCTTCTGGACAGGATGGACCCAGTTATAGGGTGCTCACAGACATGGCACATCTCTGTTACTGACAAGGCTCAGTGCTTGGTTCACAGCACGCAGAAGTGGCCAGCCTTATTCTGCCACAAGAAAAGAGGAAATGACCTGCAGATGGCAGGTCTAAGTAGGCATTTGACATACATGTCCACGGACGCCCTAAGTTGAACAAACTTATTTGTTCAAATCCTCAATTGTTCAAATCCTCATTTGTTTCAAGGATTGACTTTATGTGCTGACATTCCTGAGGAAATCCAGAAAAGCCAGATCCAAGGTCCCACCTACCTGCATTGTCTGGGCTCAGACGTCAGGTCCTGCCTCTGGGTGATGCGTTTGTACTCTGCGTAATAATAAATGCCTTGTGAAGGTGACATCTTCTTGGCACTGTTTTGGACTGTTCTTCTCCCGGACAGAAGATAAACCTGCCCCCTGCACGGGGTGTGTGTGGTCAGTCACATCAGCAGCCAGGGGAACCTCTTGGTTAGTGAAAGCCGGTTTCTGAGCAAACGTTAACCATGTCAAAGAGGTTTTGGAGATGGATCAGTGAGAGGTCATTAGGAAGGAAACAGGAGCAGAGCTGGGATGTAGCACACAGACCCACAGAAAGCTATGTCTTTGTCCTTCCTCTGTGCTTGCTGTGCTCTCCTTGCATACCCAAACCCATCTGTGTACTGTGGTAACTGATCACTCACTGAGGCAGGAGGTTCACCTTCCTGGCCAACAGTGGGATTCACCTTGCAGCAGATATCTCAGCACTGTCTCTGCAGTCTCAGCCAGCTGTTTCAGTTCCTTTGACAGTCTAAAGAGCAAGATGGGCACATCCAGAGAGAAATTCAATCCCCTGGCTTAATTTCTTTATGGTTGGGATGATTCCTGCTGTGGCAGTGCTCAACTCTCTGCTTTGTCTAGCGAAGGAGACAAGGGCTGCTAGTGTTTGACTTCTTCATTTTCAGTCAGCTCAATTTAACATGTTTAATTTTTAGCTGGCAAACACCAAGCACAGTGAATCCCACCTCAGGAGAACAATGTGCCAGTGTATGACAAGCAGCAGCAAGTCCAGAAACACAGCTCTTGTCTTGATTTATTCAACGGCTACAGTTGTGCTAAAATTTGATCATGGGAACCACCGTGTCAGCAGAATCCAGCTTGCTCAACAAGCAGAGCATGTGTCATCCTCCAACAGTGTTGTCAAAGAATATGTCCCTTGGGAACCTTAAAGCATGTAGGAAAGAGTTGCTGGGGCTAGCAACTTGCTCCTGAGCATGGGGTTTCCCCTGGATCTGGCATAGCAATTGTTTTTATCAGCTGCCAAACCTTTGGCAATTCACCAGCTCCTGATAACACAAGTCAAAACCTGGAATAGCCAAACCCAAACAGTGAGCCTGAATTGCTGTGTACACATGTCCCCATGCCTGCTGGGAGCAGCCAGGTTGACCATATTTGCCTCTATGCCTAGGAGAGCCCCTGTGAACAGGTCTCGGTGATGGAGAGCAGCACTGCTGGCAGATCTCCCTCCTGCTGGTGAGGCCTTGGTGGAAACTTTTACCCAACACAATGTTTGTTGCTGGGCCTCCTCTGCTAAGGGAGAAAGTAGTGGAGGTTGTTTGGCTAGCTGATTAAACAAATCCCAGGGTTTCCGGCCAGATCAGCTGAAGTCAAGCCTTCTCAGCTGCCTCATCCCTACGAGATCATTCAGCAGCACTCAGCAGCTCAGTTACTGCTGAAAAATCAGCTTTGAGGCAACTTTGAGTGTCCTTCTAGACCTAATGACGTCCACAGAGCTGTTTCAGCTTTGAAACAGCTCTTGGAAATGCTGCACAACTCACATGTTCAATGGTCTTCAGGACTCAAGCTTGGAGGCCTGTGTAGGTAAGTGGTGGGCTTGGCTGACTGTGGGACGTCTCCTGTGTGAGCCTGTTGAAAGCTGTATCAGTGCCAGCTCACTAGACTGAGGTATTTTTAAGGTGACTATCAGAACAACCACTTCCCATAGCAACCTGGCACAAGGCGTAAGTGCTATTTTGACTGGGAAAGTCCACCTCTAGCTCTATTAACCCCCCCGTCTTGCACCCCAGTTGTGGCTGCTCTGCTAACTGTAATGGCAAAGTCCAGCAAGATCCCATTGTAGTTATGGGGGCAGGTACACATCTGGGATGTGTGAAGGAAACCCTCCAAGCTGATCTGTAACACAGAAAGTGCGAAGCAATGGTGGTGACATCAGCTATGGGTGAGTGGTAAAAAGTCATGTGAACATTTTTAAAAGGAGATATAAGACATTGCCCTGTTTATTTGGCATCTCCCTGCTCTCACCATTGAGGCATAAACCTCCTGCAGATGATGCCAACCCTATACTGGATGAAAGATTGCTAGTTCAATGATCCACCAATGTATGACACATTACTGCTCGCACCTTCTGTGAAAAGAGGTGTTACTGGAGGTACATTTTTACATTCCTCATGCAATATGTGACCTTGCTTAGTGTTTCCATTACCATTTCTTCTGTATATCCTCCTTTAACAAACTACACACTCCCAGAACCATTGGCTGTGGTCATGCAGAGCTGCAGAAGGCTGCTTTGGGACAAGGCACATCCATAATGACAACTTTACAGTGACACCTATCACATTGATTGTCTATTTTTCCTCATGTTTAAATTTACGTGTGTAGCCTACAAAATAGTTATATTTATTGGCTATTTTCTTTGCATGAACTGCTAGGTGCTATGATGACTAGTGACTCTGCAGAGTCCTACATCTTTTAGGAGGGTTCAGTTACCCAAACTGTACCAAGAACCATCTCTCTGTCAGGTTTTGCAAGTAGACAATGCCATATCCATCAATAAGGCTCAATGAACAGATTTCCTCAGCAACAAATCTAACTACACTGCAATTTCAGTCTCTTGCTAAGAAAACTTTCTGAAATGCAGTATGAGCTTGCATGTTTTCAGATGGGAAGCGTAACTGCCTACCGAGAAAAACGGGAACATACGCTCCATTTTAAGATTACAGAAAGGAATTACTTAGAGAGTCATGCGACGCAGAGCTAATGTCATCCTCTAGATAATAACTGCTGCATCCAGTACTGCTCAGCAATGTGCAGAAATAGAAGCGGACAGAAATCCACCCAGACAAAAGCCAAGACTTTTTTCCTGATGTCATTCGGGCGCTCAGACACGACTCCTGAGCTCTGAACATCCCCTTGGCCTGACCGTGTCCCGGTGGTCCCTCGTTGCCCCTGTTCTCTCAGACACCTGCAGTTTTCTTTGAAGCAGGGGCACGGTGAGTGTTTCCCAGAGACGTGTCAGGACGCAGAGGGAAAAACAGAGAGATGGACGCTACCTGTCAACTCACAATGAAATACAGTGACACCACCCCACGGCCCCCAGCCCCAAAAGAAAGCTTAATTTTTTCTAGTTAAAAATAAGTGCTTGGCTCAATCCCTAGACCAGCTGCTTCCTACATAAATAAGAGGCATGCGTGGTGTACAGAAAAGAATATTTGACATTCCTAATCAATTAGATAAGGGAAAAAAACAGTCCATTTTCCTGTTCAAAATAAAATTATCGTGGTTACTTCAGATTTCAAGGGCATTTATCTTTCAGCTTCAGACAGAGGGGCACTGAGTAGGCTGCAGATTACTGACCCGGTGCTGCCAGCTGGGATGGAGGAGCCCAGGCCCAGCTCTGGCAGGGCGCTGGAACAGGAATAGCCTTGGCAATTGCCAGCCAAGTCAGGTGTGCCTCGGTAGAGCCAGGCTTTTGCCGGGGCCGCACCAGGCCAGGAATAACTGGCAGCATGGGGAAGGGTTTAAAACACCTCAAAACAAATAGTTCAAGGGAAGCACTCCTGGATCTTTCCCACACACTCCCTGGCTTTGAAAACTTGTATAAACATTTATCCAAGGAAATGCCAAGGAAATCAAGGTGAGGAAGAAGGTGGCTGGTAGGGCTATAAGACGGCACAGGCACCTTCCCTACCCCAGCTCAGGTCAGGACATTTCAGTGGAGGAGGCACAACCTGAGACATCTCGTGTGTGTTCTACTCAAAGGCACAGGAGGCTCCACACCCAGGGCAGGAGCCAGGCATTGCTGCCGGCCCCACAGTTGGGGCAGGAGGCACAGGCTCTGTGTCACGGTGCCCTCTTCTCAAAGACCACATGCCTCTGGACCGCCATCAGCCTTTGAGGCCTCTCTGCTGGCAGTTAGAATCACAGAATCATGGAACAGTTTGGGTTGGAAAGAACTTTCAGGTCATCTGGTTCCAATCCCCCCTCACACTAGACCATGTTTCTCAAGGCTCTGTCCCTCCCGGCCTTGAACACTGCCAGGGAACAGAACACACCCGGAGAAGGGATGAGGTTTTTGAGAGGACCGGCTCTGCTGTCTCCCAGTTGAGGGCAAAGCAGCAGCCCCACAGCACTGCCCTTTGCATGGCCTTGGTGCAGCCGTGGAGGGCGGGTGGACCGCAGGTCCTTTGAACTGGTTTTACCCCAAGCAGCTCCAGGCAGCCCCGTGCAGTTCCTGGAGACTTCAGGCCTGGGCGCCTGTATCGGAAGTCTTGATTGCGGCTGCCTTGCTTTTGCAATACCAATTCTGTGTTCTTTGTCAGGACAGCGTGTTTCACCAGGAAAAATATATGCGAATGGGGTAAAGAAGCTCTGAGCCTACAAAGGAGCCCTCTGGAGACGGCTCTCGCTCGTGAAATCCTGGGCCTGTAGTGCCACCTAATGAACAAGTCGAACGCCTAATGAACAAGTTCGAAGTCCATACGCCTGCTGCTGCGCGCAGGGAGATCAGGCAAAGGTGGTCGCGAAGGGTTCCTCTCTCCAATGCCTTTCGCCCCTCTCCCAGTGCGTCAACAATTACTTATTTGGTCCTTGCAACCCAGCCATTAGGCAGCAGATAATACTAATCCTGCTTCACTGAGAAGTCACAGAGCAGCTTTCTGCCAAGCCCAAATATACAAGACAACTCAACAGAAGTTGAATAACAAATTAAAGCAACTGCTTTCTCTGTGTCACTTCTAAGGTACAGGGCAGAGAGGTGACAGGGCACAACCTGCGCCTTCCTCCTGAGACTCATCAGCTTTTTCCCCGTGTAGCCTCAGGGCCCTCCTGAGTGACAAGCCACAAACTCACATTTGTTTCAAGAGGCAGAAGCTGAGCTCCATTTGGTTGGTGAGGACAGTGGTCAGGCATGAGGAAGAGGAATGGCTCTAAAGACCCTAAAGGATGTTCCTTTAGGAAGAAAACAACTGGGGCTTGGGTTTTGTGTCAGAAATCATCAAAGAGAAGGAGAACAAATGCTCCACACAAAGTGCACGCTTTGTGCTGGTCACAACTGCCTTCTCAGTTCCAGAGAGCAAGACACTGAGATGCTTCCCAGGACTGCATTCAAGCTTCCGGCCTCTGCTGATCTAAGAAGGCACAGAATTATATAAGGTGCTGTCACAGAGCATGGCATCTACGTTAATGGCAGCTATATGGGCAGAGCCCTCCTCCAGAAAGTGGGAGGTCTGAGCTAAGTGCTCTCCTCAGCCAGGAGGGACTGTAAATGCATTCTTTCCACCAGCCTTGTCTGCTCTACCCCACATGGCGTGGTGTGGCAGGACATGGTTTAATATGGCATGTCTGTGATACGGATGAAGAGCACCTCCAAGCTTCTGCATCCCAAGTGCATAACCCAGACATGTCCTGCTGTGAAATATGGGTGCCTGCTTATGGCACCAAAGTGGGAGATCTGAACTGAAAAGCCAATCACACCATGGACTGTGCAGATGCCAAGCCCTCAGCTTAAGTATGAAACAGACTCTGTCCCTGTACCTTATTTTTAAGTCTTTCAGAATTTTCAGAGTTTTGTGTGTGAAGAAAGCGAGCACTGCAACTCTGGCCCCTTCTGAGTGGAAGGAACAGGGGACTTGCGCTGTCTCACATGCAAATAGTCCTCTAAAGAAACTGGATGGATGCTCTACAGACAGGGAGTGCCATAAGAGGATCATACATAAGAGTGGGAGTCTTTGGAAGTTTAAAGCAGTGAACAGCTGAAGAAGTTTCTCTCGAGAATGTGGAAGCCAAGGCTTTTCAAAGACATAGCATATGTCCACAGGTGGGCAGACTTTCACTGATACAACAAAACTCAAATTAACTGAAACAACAAACTCAATTTTATTGAAACCACAAAAATGTTTTCTCTAAAAAAACAAACAACAAAAGCACTAATTTTCCCTTGCCCACCCACACTTCAAGCCTAGGCTTCAGAGCACTGAAAATCCTACAACAGCTCCCTGGAGAGGAATTTATCTCAATTGTGTGCTTTGTGTACCAAACTAGCACACTTAGCTCTTGCTGTGACACAGAAGTACTCAGCAGTTAAAGTGGCCCAGAGAGAAGGAAGACTGTTCTCCAGCCGAGTGCTTATCTTGGAAAGCAGAGATCAGTGTTTCAGCAACTTCAGTAGCACCCTTCTAGATATTCCACATAAATTGGGTGCTGGATAATATATAAACACAGTCAGGGACTGAGATCAAGACACAGATCTCCTCCCATTCAGGAAAATGGCCATGAAGGTGAGATATGTCACCCATTCCCTAGCCCAGTGAACCCTGAATTCATCTTTCACCAAGCGAGACAAATTCAGGGGGTGAATGTGTAATCTCCTTGCTCTTGAGGTAGGTACTAAACTGGTGTTTGAGGCAGTCTCCCATAAGATAGGATTCCATAGCCCTGAAGACAAACGAGGGACCATACCTTGATAACCAGCATTGCTAGGTATGTGCTATAACTGTTGAACTATTGCTTAACAGGTAAGAAAACTTGTCCTCTTCCAGGAGCATTTTCAAAGGAAAATAGAAGCTGCTACTTTCTGTGCTGATCCTGCTCTTGGAAGTGTCTAAGCTCTTCAAGAAAGACTGGGAAGAAACATCTACCTCATGGTTCCCAGTTGCAGCTGGGTGTGAGCCAAGGCGCAGAGGTGCTGCCCACCAAATGGAGGTGATGTTAAGGGAAAAGTGCCAGCTGTGCCACGTTTAGAGGATCACAGCCTGGGATTCAGGGCTTACCATGCCACTTAGATGGTGCTCCAGGTACCTCAGATCTGTGCCCAAGACATATCCACAGTGAAAGAGAAATGGTGGGTGCTCTGATCTAAAGAGAATGAAAGGCTGAAGTAGACAACTGTCGGGTATGCCTTGTAACAGGTAGAGAAACCCCACGCTGGGCAAAAAGAAGTTAAGGATCAAGCAAAATGATATTGAACCCACAGAAGATATTCTTCTTCATGACAGACCCTAACCAGAGCTCTCAGTTGACCTAAGCTTGGACCAGATGATCTTTCCTCTAACCCCTAGGACTAGCTCCTTTGGCTAAGGCAATGGAGCTTCCATATTTGCTCTCCTTGTGTGTGTTTTGTAACCCCACACAACACACTTAGCAAAGGACTACTTAGCACTGGGGCTGTGACTCACTGGCCAAGCACTGTCGTGAAATCCCTGTGCCAGAAGTGGATCAATGCCAGGTGAGAGGCACACAGCAGAAGTGCAGCTTTGAACTGATCTTTCACTGGCTGCTGTTTCAAGGGCTGCTGCTTCAAAACCTCAAGAGGAGCTGCCAACTAGCAGCATGGGGCTGTTGCATTCTTTCCATAGGTTTTAAGAAACAAACATTAAAAGCACTAATTGATGTGGGCATATCAGCAGGGTAGTTTTTCTGGTGCCCTTGGGCTCTAACTGCGCTGATACCCTGTGTATTCTGCCTGTGCTTCCGTGCTTCCAGACAGTTCATAGGGCTGAGTGGGCTCCTCCCTGGGTCTGGGCAGCACTGACCATGCCCGTTTGCTGCCCTTTATTTCTGTGACATGTTGTGAGGATGCCTGCCTAAACCATGAACTGTGTATAAAATGGACCTGCACTTGCAGAGCAGCACGATGAGTGCCATCTACTGAGGATTAAACAAACAGCACTGCAGAGAGGCCAGTTCAGCCACCAAGTCAGTGGTACATTGCAAACAGCATCGACAAAACTGCTCTCTGTGGCTGCCAGCCCTTGGAACACTATGGAGTCATGGCAGCCCTGTTCTCACAGGCTGCAGAGGCTTGCTCCTGCTGCAAGGTCATTTCTTGCAGCTTCATCAAGCAGCATTTCTTCATGGATGTGCTGGGTTGTTCAGAAGCTGTGCTGATCTTTGCTGCAGTCTTCTGGAGAGAGAGAAAAAAATATATGAAGGAAAAAATCTGTGGCAGGATTGGGCTTTGTAGAATACAAATGGCTGTTAATAAATTTTTAGCGTTAATGTAACTGCTTGCATCAAGTGGAAGCTGAATCATTTAATCAGGCTAGCAGCAATTAAAATGGTAATTTTTTCTGAACAGATTCTGCTTGCAATTTTTACTCAAGTAAAACTCTTTGAAGTTAATTGGAATTTTGATTAAAGGCTCCTGGATCTGGGTCTCTGAATTTGTACTAAGGAAGGTTCAATATTTGCTTTGGTTTTCTGCACATTGAGTTCACTGTTATATATTAGTGTGACTGTACAATTACTTGTAACAACTCCAATAAAGATTTCTGTAATCTAGTTCTTGATATACTTTAGAAAAGGTCTTTTATCACAGAATGGCTTTTAAAGTACTGCTAAAACAGGCTGCAAGATCTGGAAAAAAGCTTGATTGCTTAAATTGTCTTAATTATTTCTAGTCCCTACGAATGGCTTGGTAACATTCACTTAACGGTAATACAGAACTCGGGATCGAGTAGGAGGAAGGGAAATGCTCTCGCTGTTCAACCTTAGGGTTCAGGTTTTGACTGTCAATGCAAAAAACCACCAGCCCACTCTGGTTACATTAGAACCGTCAGCAGAATGAACAGCAACAGTGATGTAACAGCTTTAAAAAGTAACACTTTTGTCAAAAATGTTGAAAAAAAACCCAACCCCAACAAACTCATGCAAACAAACCCTCTGAGAACAACCCTGACCAGACTGCGGGGAGACTAGTGTTTTCGGAAGAGTAAAACGAGACATAAGCAGCCTGTTGTGGTGCGGAGGGCACTGAGGGAAGCAGCGGAGTTGTGGTCGGAGCAGTCCTGACTCACACGGGTCACTACGGCTGAGACAACAGCACACGAGAATAAAGCCCCTGCGATGAAGGTGGACGTGCATGGAAACACCCCTCCCGCAAACAAGGAATGCGTATTTTTGTGATCTTGTGGGATTTGCCTGGAACTTCGCTGTGGGCTGCTAGCATCTTGTGGGCAGATTTCATCACTCATCCTGCCAGGCAAAGGAGCGCTTCTTGGAAAGCTGCTACATAACTGATGCAAATATTGCTTAGACTTCACCTGGGTCAGTTGCTGGCGCGATAAAATGGAAAAGCAGGAAGAAAGAAGGGGCTAATTGTGCAGAAACTGTACTGATGGTATTGAGCACGTGGGTTCTTGTTGTATTCCCGTTTTTAAAGGGTACTGCACTTGTGATCAAAATGCAGGTTGATTCATTTTGAGAACTTTAGTATTCATTAACAAAGTCTCTTTAATTTTGAAATATATATATTCTTGACCCTAAAAAGACACATGTTAAATAACATGTTGCAAATATCCCATGCTAAGAAGTGCAACAATGTATCACTAACAAATTGCTGTGACTCCGGGTTTTCTTTCCTTTACTTTGTCCTAAGGTGGTCATTGGCGTACAGTTTCTTCCATTTTCTGGTTCGGCAGCACAGTAATTGGATTGAAGTGCAAGGAAAGGGATTACAAACAGGTTGTTGCAATTCAGAGAAATGTTCTGATCTTCTTTTGTCTCTGCCTTTTTATTCTGAAGGTCGTGATTTTGAGAAAGTAAATCTTACTTTTCTCTATTCCCTCCACAGTATAGAAGCATAATAGAGAAAAGGATTAAAAAGATCAAATGTTTGTTTTCATGATTATTATTCTGCAACACAGTACAAACCCCCCCACCTTGGAATAGTCAATGCTATGCTCCTGCAGAACCAAACCTATGTTATAAACCGGTAGCTCTGCTTAATGGTTAGCCCAGCAGCCACAATTACCCAAGAGTGAACTTTGAGTTCTTTAACGGCCCCAGCAAGAACAAGCACCCCGCCAACCACTGCATCCACAGGTACAGATTAGGTGTGTTGTGTGGAAATGAACACTTTCAAACTAACATTAACTCGGTCTTGCTGTAGGCTTCCCTTTGTGTAATGTTTGCCATTTGTACAGTAAGGACCATCCCGTCTCATACTTCACATACCAACGGTATCCCATGACAGCGGAAGAACAAACGATCTCACTTGTGGGAGAAGAGGTAGCTACATAGACAAGAAATAAGTCCCTGCTCTGGTGAAAATATGTCTTAGGGGACTTAAATAGTAACAATCAGCTGTCTAATGCAGCGGCTGGGAAGCACAAGCACGTTTCTGTGCGGCAGGATGGTGCTCAGTGCAGACTGGACGCGACATCCGGATTTTCTCGTACCTCACCCACGGACACCTCGAACCTTACCGAGGCGGCCTCAGCCCCTGCCCGTTTCGAGGTGACACATCGCTACGCGCGTGCCTCGTCCACAGAGCCCCTCAGCGCTTCGATCCAACACCCGCTGTCACACACACACACACACACACACACCCCGCTGCCGACGGCCGTTCCTGCGGGAAACACGAAGGGAATGACACGGGCCGG
Organism: Psilopsiagon aurifrons; assembly: GCA_025447955.1. Classification (NCBI taxonomy): domain Eukaryota; kingdom Metazoa; phylum Chordata; class Aves; order Psittaciformes; family Psittacidae; genus Psilopsiagon; species Psilopsiagon aurifrons. The sequence goes on from JAOEHY010028981.1 coordinate 30,328, forward strand.
GGCACAGGACCCGCCGCGGGCTGAGACGGGGCGGCGGCGGCGGCGGCGGCGGCAGCCTCCCCCCAGCCGGTTCCGCCCC
>JAOEHY010028982.1:0-18467 GCA_025447955.1 Psilopsiagon aurifrons
CCCCCCCCCCAAGTCCCAAACAGATGTCAAGGTGGCGCAAAGCCAATGACTCGCCATATCCCTCAATCAGGCTGATGCTCAGCCAGTCTCCTAGCAATGGCCAGCTGCCCAAACACTCTTCCTTCCTCCATGGCTGTTACTAAGCATGATGCTACATAGGATGAAATAACTCTTTTGCCAGTTTTGGTCAACTGTCCAGCTTGTGTGGGTTCACAGCTTATTATCCACCCTGGCCTGCTTAGGTGGCAGAGTGGAATAAAAAAGAAAAAGCTTTGATGCTTTACAGGTGCTGCTCAGCAGTAGCAAAATCACTGTTGTTTTATAAATACTTAGTCACAGATCCCAAAATGCAGCACTGTATAAGCTGCAGTGAAGAAAATTATTTCCATGCCAGACATACCTAGTAGAGCAATTTACTTAATGGCAAACCCGTGTGACTTAACTGTTAAAAACTGGTTAATTGATGTGAAAAATTTAAGTGTAGTTAAGTAAACAGCTTGATAAGAAGCAATGTAGTCATGTGTTGGAGTCCTTGAAGGAAGAGTTGTTTGCTTCACTGATAATCCCAGTAGCTATTTTGAGTACTCAGATATAGACATTCAAATAATCTGGTTTTGCAGGTGTTAAATGCTCCAAACTGCATTGTGCTGTATGTGTGGTAGCTTCAAGTAGCACTTGTAATCGACAGTAAATGCCCTTGGAAAAATAAAGCTCACTTTTTTGAGTATCTGTATGCTCCTAATATATCAGTGCTTTCTCATATAACTCAGTTCTTTACTGCGTTGTTTTTAGGAGAGATGTTACTGAAGTTGGGAAGGCTGCAAGAAGCTGGTGAAGTATACAAAGAGTTAATTGAGCGCAATGCAGAAAACTGGTATTATTATGAAGGCTTGGAAAAGGCCCTGCAACCTAGTAAGTTCAGATACACAGATACATGGAAGATACGTATGACAGGATATATTTAAAAACCTTTTTTTTCCTGTTATTGTTTTAGATTTGAAAGCTTTGTTTGGCAGAAGAATATGTACTTTCTAATCTTGGGTATGATATAGTTGTGCTTTATCCTTTTTAAAATGTTTACTGGGAAAACATGTATGCCTGAAAATGCCAACAGCAGGTCTTCCTTTTCTTGGAGCTAAATGTGGCATTTGCTAATATGCTTACACAAAAAACATTCCCTTGCCATGCATGAATTCGGAAACCAAATTGAAATTCATTCCTGACTACTGGCCAATAGACCACTATCATACACCAAAATGTGAGACTGTCATTCTGAAATGTGTTTAGGCGGTACCTCTTTCTACAGGCATGTCGAGAAATAATCTAATACCTATTTCAGATGGCCTTTTAAAGATAGGCCCAGCTCTTTGGAGGAGCAGGTGATAAATGTGGTATTTGCTGTTTTAGTTCACTGCTGTTGTGTCTTTCAGGAAAACAGTTAATTGTTTGGGATGTGGGGTTTTTTAATGCAATATTGCAACAGTTTATATTGTAATAAGTGTTTGGCAGTGGTAACTTTCCCAGTATTTACTGTTACACAGGAATGCTTTCCTTGTATTTCATTGTTCACTAATGAGTGGAAGTTTTACTGGAGTTATTCTGATGACATCATAAATCATAAGCCCACACAGATATTATTGGTAGATATTATAGCTGCATTCTATTTCTCAATCAGCTTTCTAGAAGAAACTTTTACAGTGGGTTTCATAAGGTCTGGGAATATGGCTTGTGATTGGGAAATTAAAATGATTTTATTTGTTACTCTTATGCAGAGGGTAGTATTGCCCTTCGAATAGTTTTCCTGCTGTATCTGTAGAGTTGAACATAGTGATTGTCTCCAGAAAATAAGTTACCCAGCTTAATTATTCTGTTTGATACGTTTGCGACAATGTGTAGCTCTTAACAAAGAGCCAGTCCAGTAGTTTATCTGAAATCTTAAAATCCTATGTAGATTAATACTGTACTAATTTATAAAACTAATAATGCTACTTTATTTTTTAGGTGGTCTTAGGACTATTTCCTCCCCCATGGTAAGTTCTGGAGCTCCAACTTGTGACTTCAATTAGGGCTTTTATATGCTTTAGTTCCAGTCCAAACATCATTTTAGTTTAACTTCTAGAACTTTGCGTCTCTTGGAGCCACTGGGTAACATATTCCCCCCCCTTCCCCAACATCTGAGCTCAGTGACAAGATAAATTGTTTTTCTTATGAAAAGAAAACAGATATATTAAATACATGCTGTGTCTAATATTGATCTGTAAATTCAGTTTTATTTAAATTGCTTGATGAATATAATAAGCAAAATTCATCTTAATTATGTGAAAATGGCATTTCAAAGCAACAGATTAGTTTTATTTAAGTTCTAACCACATTGGAGCTCCAAAGCATATTATGGGGGAAAGGGGAGGAGTGGGAAGAAAATCTTTAAGTAGCCTTATTGTTAAACATTGAGATATAAAGAGTACAAGTGCACACTACTTACACTGGCAGTATTGTGCCCTGTTTTTGCTGCCACCAGAAGACCTGTAATAAAGACAGGCTTGTATAGCATGCTTTTTTTTATGTCTGATTTATAAATGCAGTATATTTTTCTGAATGCTTCAAGTATGTCTGAAATGATTGCGTAGTGAAAAAAACAGTTAATTGAAGCTGTGAATGTCAAACTATGTGAATGGGTCTGGACAATATGTAACTGAAAAAAACCAAACTCTAGTACTGTATGATTGAATGTGCGAAGAAATTGTACTGTTTGCAGTTTATCCTTACAGTGATTAATGCTGGTAATTGCGTATAGTACATAAAGTGTTTTTAGTACACACTTTTACACAGTAATGCTTCTGATTAACTGGAAAAAATAGCTTGAAATGTTTAAATTGTTCCAAATCCAAACTGTGTAAGAAGTCTAGTTAAATTAATTCTCACCATTTAAAAACATCTAGAAGAACAAATTATTCTCTTTCACTTATATCTATTATATTTACTGATAATAGGCACTTTAGAAGAGAGGCTTCAGATTTATGAAGAAGTTAGTAAAAGACATCCCAGAGCAGTTTCACCTAGAAGATTACCTTTAAACTTTGTTTCAGGTAATAAGTTGCATATCTGTTCTGTATTAGCTTTTTTTATTTGTTTTTTTTTCTTAAGCTTCCATCAGACTATTAAATGTACATTTAATATCTATTTGTACATGTACACAAACCAAATATACGCATTTCTCTTGGAATAGACAATTATTTGTAACATTTTAGGAGCTGAAAGAGTTCATGCACTTTAACATGGGGATATGAACTATGTAATGTTTGTATTGATAAAACTACAGTACAGAATGGTGTATAGATTGTAGGAGTTCTTCTGCATAATTTTTCTGCCTCGTACAAGTTAGGAATTATAAGTTAAAAAGTAAAGGGTATAGCTCACTTGAATTCCAGGTACAGGGGTGTGTGTATATAAACATACCCCTCATATATTTAATATACATACATATATATATATGTTAACTTAAATTCATAAACACTGAAACCAGGTGTAAATGATGCATATAATAATTAAGCATAGGACTGATGAATTTTCCTAACAGTTTTTGTGCTTGATTTTGTACAGTAGAAAGTATATTTTTTATGACTCAGTAGTTTGAGTGTACAACACTGTTGTAGAACTGTTAGAACTTAAATCTACAACAAACTTAATTTGTGCTGACAACTTCATAGTAGGAACAAAAAAACCCAACCCAGGTCTGCAGTATTACGTAGCACAAATTAATTTTTTTTTAATTCATAGCTAAGTTTTTCAGTGACTCTGGATTTCAAAAGTTGTATTGAAATACAGTGCACAAATATCCTCTGTTCTGGAGGGAATATGTACGTACTTCTCAAAACAGCAAAGTGAAATCTTCCAAAATAGAAGGAGGGAGACTAAATGAAATGATAAATCCCATAAAATATACACCTGGTATTAAGCTGTCTAACTGCTGTAACTCCGGTAGAAAGCTTGTGGAAAGAAATATTAAGTACACAAGCTAGGTATCAAGTGTCATGAAATTTTGAAAATTCCCATTGTATCTACTGCTCTTGATTTCATGAGGTTAGTTTTTATTTAGCTCATTTACTGCGCACCACGTTTCTGTAGCATTTCACAGTACAACGTAGCTGTTCCCTTTCCTATTGTTGCTCACAAGTCTGAATGATTTTATGCAGTAAGAGCACACACACAATATAACTGCTTCATAAGATATTTAGACCTGAAGTTAACATTAGTGCACCTTAATCACATACGTTTGTTTTTTTGACTGAACAAGGGCAAATTTTAAGGCAATTCAGCTACATTTGAAAAGTTAAGTGACAAGAAACTGTTTTTCTTCTGTAATAAAATTATGGTTATACATAGCAAACAAGGAATATTCTGCAGAACACTTGTGTATATCTTTAATAATAGCGTGTTTTGCTGTTGAGTTAACTTCACATTCTTTTGCACTAGGTTATCATATCATATCTGACAGTATAGTTTCACACCTAATATTCATTTAAATAGAAATGCTTGTTCGTAAGGATTAGTTGTTCCTGCTGTAGCCATAGTCTAAATGAAAGCAAAATCCGTTACTGGATCAGTTGAGAAAAATCTCTTTGTAGGTTTTCTGCAGTGCTTCATAACAAGTAAAAGTTCTCCTAAATTAAAATCTGTGTTTCTGTTAATCTGTTAAGGTTCATCAGTCAAGGATGTATAAAGCTGGTTTTGATCCCCTAGAAATTAATGTGTATTTAACAAATAATTTCTTGTGCATTGAAGTTCAGCAGATAAGAATTTCTGTTAGCAAAATGTAATAGTGAAAATGTGAAGGTGTAGAAACAAACTTTTTTTGCAGAAATGTATTTGCACATGTCCAGAGGAAAGAATTTTTTTTGTTAAAGGAAGCTGTTGTTCTTGTATGGTCACTGTCCAGTTGTTTGCACCCAGCAGAATGGTTGATTCAGAGTTGACTTAAAATACTCTGAAGGGCAGGCCTTCCTAGGCCTTACCATGCATTGTAGTTTAATAGCCTCATGTTTCATACGGATCAGTTCCTTAATCCAGCTGGAAACCACCTTTGTGGAAAAGGGCTGTTAATTTTCAGACTAATCGTGAGGGGCTAATACCTGTCCATCCAGTTTCATATTTGCTTATGCTGCTCTGGATTCACTGTTCCTGCTGTGGTCAGATCTTTTCTGTACCTCAGATTAAGTTTTGAGGTTGGCTTCCTCTTGGAGGTGGGTGCCTAGCTGTGTGCACCGCTGTGTTCTGCAGTTTGCAGGCTTTGTTTTTAGACTGTTTTGCTTTCTATTGATAAATATGTACTTAATGGAAACTGGAATTTTACTTTTCTAAATTCTGAATTGCAATTCTTCTATCAAAAATATTTACTACAATAATTCAACAGAATAAATTATGAGATGGGCTTTTTTGTCATACAGTGGAGCTTCTTGTAGTATGAAAGAACAACCTTTAATACACCTGTAATAAAGCATATGTTTATAGTCCAGTTACATTCCTCATCCATAGGTAGTGTGAGTTTCTGTATACGGCAGTTTATTATAGTACAGTGAGGCAAGTACTAGAGTTACTTCTACTAATCTCAGTAACTGTACTGATAACAGTAAATGTCGGACAATTAAGAACTGGTGGAAGTACATGCGAATGTTTTATCCAAAGCTGTATCTTAATTTTCTGACATCTATAAAATAACCTGTTAATGATTCGTAATAAGTTTTTAATGATTTGAAGTTTATTTCAATGTTTATTGTGTGTATATTAGCATTGTGATATGTACTATTATCTTGCTTAAAGACTTCTCGAAGTCCACAGCAGACTAGGTAGTGTAGTGTAGCAATTTCATCCCTATGCAAAGCAAACAAAACCGATTAAAGAAACCAAACCAACAACAACAAACGCCCAACAAAACTAAAACAACTGAAACCAACCACTTTTCAGCATACAAATAAAAGTATGAAAACCAGCTGTTCTCCTGACTACATACCTTCTCTCTGAATTCCTGCTTTTTCTTTTTTGGGAGCAGCATTTCTCACGTGGCATGTACTGCAAGTACTGTGATTCTTGCTTGACTACATAATGAAATCAGATTTTAAGCTTTCTGCCATTCTATTTTAATAAAGATAATTCTAATGCACTGCTTACTCTTCTGAAACCCAGTCTTCTGTTCTGTTTCTGATTCCAGAAACAATCATATAATCATTTTAAGTCATGTCCTACTCATAAAAAAATAGGACTAGAATAGAGGTAGAGGGTTCATTTCATCCATCCTTCTTCCTCAAAGCAGGATAATTTGTATCTGCATTATTCCTAACACAAATTTGTCTAACTTAGTCATAAACTCTTCCAATGATGGAGCTTTTACAAGATCTCCAAGGTAATCCATTCCAGTGTTTAGTTATCCTTACCATTATGACTTTCACCAGTGTTTGTTTAAATAGCCCTTCATACTTCCTCTGTAGCCAGTACTTAATAATTTCTTTTTAATAGTTTTTACAGGTTTGAGGACTGTTGCCATATCTACATCAGCAGTCTCCTAAACACTAGCAACTTAAGCATTTTACTCTATTTTTCTTTATCCAGAGTGTATTTGTATCTTATTCATAAATAACAGGAAAGATTAAAATTATTATCCAGAGTTGCAGAGTAGTTAGTGCTTATATTTATATAACACTTGCAATCACTGACATATAACCAAATACACTTTTGTTTCTAGGTGAAAAATTTAGAGAACTATTGGATAAGTTCCTGAGGGTTAACTTCAGTAAAGGCTGTCCACCCTTGTTTACCACTTTGAAATCTTTATATTACAATCCAGAAAAGGTAAAATTTAGTATTTATTTGGCTTTAATGAAGTCTTCTATATGGAATTTCTAATCGACTATCTATTTTTTATGTAGATTTTCCTGTAACTTAACCAATAACTGTTCCTGAACATTTTTCTCCTTCGTATGCTATTTTGTAATACGTGAATGAACACTTGGTGGTGCTTACTATATATGAAACATCACTCCTAAAACAGGTGATAACAAAATGCTTGAAGTTGGATTGGTACAGCATGCACTCGAGTTCTTGAAAAAACAGAGAGAACCAGTAGGTTTATTTTTGTGGACTCTGAGTGCAAAGGTGTCAGGATTCTTTCAACTTATGGTTTATGATGTCACCAGAAGTCATGATTTTAAAATACCACACAGATGGTTATTGTTCTATGTATGTTTCTGAATTGCATGAATACACAAATAGATCAATATGTACCATAAAGGTTTGTTTTCCATTTCAGTCTTTAGCTAAAACTTCAATGTTTAATTTTTGCACTTCCAAACTCACAATTCTGGCAAAATTGTGTCACATTAAACTGTGGCTTCAAGTGTAGTTCTTCACTTCAAGCTTGTCAGTGAACTAAACCATGTTACTAAACCACGTAAAAAATAAAGGTCAGTCTATTCAGGCATTGCTGTCCTAGCTACAAGCAGGATATTTTAATCCCTTCATTAACTCAGTAAGATGCGGGCTGTGTAGCTGGTAAAACCCTGATGCAACTTTTCAACCATAAGTGAGTATTTCCTTGTTGGGACTAAAAATATTCTTTTTCCTAAGAGTCTCTTTGCTTGTTTTCTTAACATGAAATTTTCAGTACACTTCCATGTGGAGAATGTAATCTGTCCTGTGTCTCCATGGTGGACATAATTTTAGTAAGTTCTGGTATTGTGTACAATACAAGCTTTTCTGCAGGGCATATTACTGATGTGTACTTTTTAATGTAAACCTTTGAAACTGGACTTAAATATTTTAAATTGACATACTATCTAGACAGAAATACAGTCAGTGCTGTGAAAGTTTTACCTCTGCTATTTGAAGCATGAAAATCTGGAAGTTAGAAGTTGCATATAAACTCATTTGGTGTGTGCAAAGATCTTTAGCACTTTATTGTTTCTGACATGATGGGTAAAAAAAATGAAGACTACTGTACTTTAGGGCAGAATTATTCAGAAAGGTGCCTTGCTGCCAGTTATCCTCATTGTGTTGAATCAGTATTGCTTGGAACTGCCAGCTTAATCCGAAAAAGTAGTTAACTGAAGAGCCTTACAGTTTCCACATATGCTTGGATTTGTTTGTGCTGCTAACTTCTGCAGCAGCCTTTTCCTCTCCTCTCTTATCCTCCTCCTACCAAGGCAGGGTGTCCTTCATATTTCACATGGTTGGGTTCTCATGGAACTATAGTGTAACGGAAGGACCTTTGAAGCTAAGAGAAATTTTACTTTTGGTCCCGGACTGTTAATTTTAGAACTGCTAAAATTTAGAGGTCATGACTGTCATCTAGTAAGAAGATGGCTAACATAGGTATCTTTAGTGTCTTGTTCTTGGTTCTTCTTTTTGGGGGTAGGTGAATTATTTTCAGGCAGGTGTGTACTGACCTTTCAGAAACTTAGTTTGGTTGTTTGTTTCCCAGTTCTCTGGAATAAGTTTTCAACAATTAAGGAATGACATTAAGTTCCTGATTCTGGCACATGAATTTATGTCAGTGGACACAGAGAACTGTTCAGCTCACCACCATATGTGGTTTCCTATATTGTATCAGCCGAACAGCTATCAAGGCTCCTTTTGACTGTCCTACATAGAATCATGGAGTAGTTTGGGTTGGAAGAGACCTTCAAAGGTCACCTAGTTCAATCCTCCTGCAATGAGCAGGGTCATCTTCAACTAGATCAGGTTGCCCAGAAGCACATCCAGCCTGTCCTTGAATGTCTCCAGGGATGGCGCATCCACCACTTCTGGGCAACCTGTGCCAGTATTTTACCACCCTCATTGTGAAGAACTTTTTCCTGCATCCAGCCTGAATCTCCCCTCTTTTAGTTGAAAATGATTACCCCTCATCCTGTTGCACAGGCCCTGCTGAGAAGTCCCTCCATGTCTTTCTTACATGCCCGTTTTAAGAGCTGAAAGGCCTCCCCAGACTCTTAGATCGTAGAGATCTGTTTTGATTGTAGAGGGAGCACAGGCATCTGTATTACAGTTATCTGAGCATAGATGTCTGAACCTGAATTTGCTTGCTGTGTTGGCAGCTGTTTCTGCTTGTTTGCAAAGTATCTGAGGGCTTCATGTCTATGAAATGAATGCTGAGAAACTTTACCAGTTCTTTCTAGAAAGAACTAGTGAATGTCCCAGCAGAAACCAAAACTGAAATGACTGAAGTGCTAACTGGGATGCATGGAAGGGATGTCACTTTTTCAGCTACCTAAATGTGTGGAGTGCAACTGGTTCTTTATCGCTTCACTAGGCAATATGCTTTCCTTTGGTTAAGGGGAACAGATGTTTTTAATCTTCCTTCACATTTAAAGTAGAACTGTGTAAGATCATTCAGGTGAAGTCACAGAAGGGCACCGTAAGCACACAAATGTATGTATTTGCCTTACTCTGAGTTTGTCATTTGACTGCACAGCTGGCTAGAAGGGGAACTGTTCAAGACCTCCTAACTGCTTGAAACTTGGATGCTTGAGAAGGTAACAGAGAGTGTGATGAAACCTGGGATGAGCAGATTAGGGTGCTTCATCAGTCTCAGCAATGTTGTTTGTTACCTTCTAGGAGTGAGTTGTTAACCCACTGAGATTTGAGAATAAGATGTTTCAGAGGTACTTAAGGAAGATTTTAACTGGAAGCTGATGAGGAGAAAGTGTTAAGCTTGCTTTGCCGTGAATTACTGTACATGCTTCTGCAACAAGTTCCAGTTACAGATTCTGTGGTCCTTCACCGCTGGCAAAGCAGTGATCTGACTAGTGTCTTTTTCCATGGTTTTAGGAGTAATCCAATAAATTGCTCAACCTTCAAAGCTCTTCAAATGAGGTTGCAATTCTGAAGGTTTTTTGCTGTTAGGCTAGTCTGTTAAGTAGCATGTGAGCTGGTTTTTGACTCTTTCTTACTCTTTGTCAAACCCCTAGACTGTAGGAAGTAGAAGTACTAGAGACTGAAGGGTGAAGCGTTGAAGAAATGAAGCTAACAATTGTCATTTTCCTAGAAACTGTACTGCCATTTAAACTTGATCAAATATATATTGCTGTGGATAAAGCTTTGGATTATTAAAATAATGTTAGAACTACATCATGCTAGTTGTTCAGTATCCTGAGTACACTTCCATACTGTGCTGTAGCATAAAATTGCTCTAACATTAAAGTAACAAAAAAGAGGGGGGCATTGAATTGTAGGAGTAAATGTTGTGCAAAGGCCCACTGAAAAGGGAATATTTCTATAATATTGGCAACTGATTTCTCTACAAGTAATGTGGATGAGTGAGGATATGTTATGTGAAGAGTTCAAGCTCTTTCTCAAGTGATAATTGTTATGGTCACTCTTTGTAGAATACTGAAGGCATGCACTAGTCACTTCCTAACTTGCTGCATTGGTACACAGCCACATTTTTTCTTTCCAACTGAAGAAAAAATCAATTAGAGGGTGATAGACTTTCAAACCAAGTCTTACGGTGTTTTCCAGGATGTCTCATTTGAAACAAGCTGATAATACTATATAGACTATGTTCAGTGGTACATCACTGCTGGGAGTCAGAGATCACTTTTTACCTACAGCATCAGAGAAGTCAATTGATGAAACACTATCTTGATGGCTTTGTTCTTAGTAAAAATAACACACAAAATATTCATCAGTATGTTTGTTTCAGTTGACTCTTGAAGTAGCTGCTGTATGTTGTGAAGAAATGGGCTTTCTTCTATTCATTATAAGGCAGCCTCTAAGGAATGCTGTAAATATAGCCTGGGTCTTTTTTAAATGTGAAAACTTTGTCATGATAAAGTAGTGTAAAGTGAGCATGGTTACATGAAAGACAAAGCTCACAAATGTAAAAAAGTACTGTACGAGGCTCTGCTTAACCTGTTAGGGTTGGAGAAAAGAAAGGAGATCGCTGGTCTGAACAAGAGTCAAGACTTACCTATACAGTTTACTAGCATTAAAGAATAGACCTGCATTCTGAGCTCAGCATTTTGTCTCAACTGATCTTGTAGTCCTTTGTAGGGGACAGTGTGTTTGATTTGGTGTGTCAATTAGCTGCCTTTCTGAGTTACTAAACAGCTCGTGGACTCTTAAATATCACTTAGAGGAACTCTTCTTGCATGGAACGCAGGGAAATAGCTTTTACATGTAGGAGAAGTCACAAGCAAATCGGAAAACACAGGTGTGTCCTCAGAAAATAAAGTTCACCCACTTTTCTGTAGCTGCTACTGTAGTTGTACATGTTGGATTGAGTTAACATCAGCATCAGCATGCATTATGAAGCATGATCTTACCAACATATGGATAAACATTTTCTTAGTGATTTTTGCAGCTTATATAGGTTGATTGCTCTCTGTCATTCAGCATTATTTTCTGGCAAAAATAAGAAATTCAGTCTTCAGAACAACATGCTGCAATTAATCTACTTTAATCACGTTTTAATTAGTCATTTACATTGTATGGCTGGTAAATTGAAGAAAGAAACTAAGATGGGGAAAATAGACTGGAAGTGTTTCTGTAACTTGTTGAATGTTGTTTCATGTATTAAACCAAACAGCAGCAACTTCTGGTTCTCTTCAAGAATGTTTGGTTTTAAAATAGCTTTTATAGTATTGAACTGTTACAAAGATTCCACAGTAAACACATGTGCCTTGGCTATGAGTTCAATCACCTTCTCAGATATCAGCCTGTGCCTGTTTGTGTGTTTTCTCTTGAAATGCACTTTTTGGGTCTGGCTATTGTTCAAGACAACAAAAGGAAACCCTGTGAATGTCCTGCTGCTCTACAGAACTCTTACATTCATCCCATTTTAGCTTGTTTCCTGGGACTTCCCAGGTTAACTTTATCTGGATGATTTCTATTGCAAAATGGAGGAATTCTGAGGGAAGATTTACCTGGAAAGGGAAGGTACTCTGCTAAACGCCACCCTGGTGGTGGTTACACTAAATCTGCAGTTTAAACTGTACCATTCGTGCATTGAATCTGTGCCTTTAATTAGCAGATGCCTGGTCTTACTGAAAGACATATTTCAGGCAGGTGTTTAGTATGGGTTTTTTTTTTCTCAACCTTCATCTTTCCACATCTGCTAGGACCAAGACAAACAGTGCATATGGTGATGCTTTTATTCTGATCTTGGTGGGTATCATTCACTCCTCTGATAGGACGCGTCTTGTATCAGGAGGAGACTTCAGGGCAGCTGCATGTATTCTGTAACTGACTGTCTAAACAAAATTATCAGTGGATTACTCAGCTGAAGCCTAGTTGATGCCCTTACTGCTTTCTTGACAATACTTGGGTCTATTCTTACATATCCAAGAGTAGATTCTTGTTGCATATTGAGGAAGAGCAGAAGATACCAACTGTCAGTGACTTTATTAAAAGCTTTCACTGTTGTGCCAAAACAACAAACAAAAAAACCCCAACCCAAACACAAAGAAAACCCAAACCCCAAGAAATCACAAATAAATGAAATCCTCAGCCCTCCACATGAGGCAGAATCCAGAGAGATTCAGAGCACCTTTCCTGGTAATACTTTTTGTCATGATGCTCATTTCAGGTTCAACACTTGTCATAAATCTCCTTCAAGCCTTCTGAAGTGTGCTTAAATACATACATTTCAGTAAAGGAGGAACAGATTGGATATGCACATGCGCATTGAACCTGATGGGATGCATCCACAACTGCCCATGGAACTGAACAATGTCATTGCACTGGCACTTGATCTTTGAAAGGTCGTTGTCATGGATGGAGTTTCCTGGGGATGGGAGGAAAGCAAGTGTTATTCCCCTTTTCAAGAAGTATGAAAACCAGGATTTGAGAAGCAATGGGCCAGTCAGCTTTGTCTCTGTCCTTGTGAAGCTGATGGAGCAAGTAATCCTGGAACTATTACCAAACACATGAAGGACAAGATGTGTGGTTTGGAGTAGGTAGGATGGATTTATTAAGGGAAATTCATGCCAGACTAGCTTGATAGCCTTCTATGAAAGAATGACTGCCTCAGTGGAGAAGGGAAGAGCAGTTGATAGTGTTTATCTTGACTTAGCAAAGGCATTTGACGCTCTCTTCCATAACACAGATAAAACTGATGAAGTACATGCCAGCATCATTTTGTGCTGCATTAGTAAAAGCCACCACCATGAGATTGAGGGAAGTGGTCCTTCTCCTCAGCCCTGGTGAGACTCATCTGCAGTGCTGGGTCTAGTTCTGGGCTCCCCTGTATGAGAAGTGCATGCACATACTGGAAAGAGTCCAGAGGAAGGCCATGAAGTTGATGAAGGAACTGGAGTGTCTGACATGTGAAGAGAGGCTGAGAGCTAGGGTTGTTTAGCCTATATTCAAACAAAAGAAAAGGCACTTCTGTCATGGAGGTTGTTGAGCATGGGAACAAGTTGTTCAGAGGGGTAATGGAGTCATCATCCATGACTTGACATGGCTAGGAGTAACCTGCTTTTGCTGACCCCATTCTGTAAAAGCAGTGGGGTTGGACTAGACAGTGACCTTTACCACCAAACTCAGTGATTTTGTGATAGCATCTTACTGCATTTCGCCTTCAAGTCTAGGATCAGTTTGGAGCTGTGACTTGGTAGCCAGCAAGCTACTCTGCAACTGGTACTTTGATACTGGGACAAGTGCGTCTTCTGCAAGTTTAGTAACATAAAGATCCTCTAGCAAACAGTGCAGATAGGCGCGTTCAGGAGGGACATGCCTCTGTACATGAGTGCCTATATACAAAAGCATTGAGATCCGTAATCTGGATATTGTGATTTGGAATCTTTAGTTGTGGGTTTTGTATCTGTTTACCAATATAGCCCTCCTAATTAGTTCCTAGAATTTCTTGCTCTTCCCTTTTCAGACTGTTCACAAAGGGAAAAACAAGCACTTGTCACAGAATCTGCCTTTTAGAAATGGATTAACTTGAAAACACAGGTAAGTGCTTAGTGTTGGGTTAAATGTGAGTAGATATACTTGAAACATCTGTAAATGCTGCTTCAGGGTAGGCACTTGCCAGAAGAGCAGGTTGTTTATTCAAGAGTGAAACGGGGTTAGACTTGAGGATGCTATCTATAGATACAAAAGGATGTAATATTTGTTTTGGTAAGAGTCCTTCATCCATCATTCTTGATTTTGCTGCTCTCAAAGTAGCACCTATGGCATTCCGCTTTATTTCTGTGATGCTCCTCTGTGAAAATTCTAATAGGCAATGTAGTAGTTGTAGATTTGGTGTTTTGTCAGTAGTAATCTTTGTAGTCTCAAGTGAAGAGAAAGAGCTATGAAAAGACTACTTTCAGCTTCTTAGAAGTCAGCAATTACGTGTCCAAGCTGTTGATGTTCAGTGAAGTTGAGTGTGCCCTCCTCTAGTTGGTGAAGGAAAAGTGGAGGAAGAGTTAACAGTGAAATTCTAATAAAGTCATAATTGCATCCAGATTATTTCTCAGGTCAGATAGCTCACATGTGAAGGCGCTCAGTGAGGCTGTTGGGCGTTTGTGAAGTATTAAAGACAAGTGCTAGGCTTCAGATGAAGTGCTGTCTTTCAGAGATCAGTGCTTCGATTTTGAATTACACTAAAAGTACTCATACTTACTGTCCCAAGTACTTGTTGTCTTTTGTACTCCACAGTAGCTACTTAGGTGTATGTTTAAAGAGAAAATGGCCTTTTACCCTAAAATGGCCTGCTCTGAGAGGTTATAACATACTGTGTTGTGTTCATCTTGGAGTTCTATTTTCTCTAGATTTTAGTTCATGTAAATTTTCTTCCAGCAAGGTTCATGATCTTTGTATACTCTGTGTTGAAAGTGAGAGTAATAGTTGCCGAATTTGTAGGAGCAGTTGTCCGTTCCACCCTTGTCCTTCAGTTACCACTTGTGCTCCAGAAGGGCACAGATGTTTTAAGTACAAGTTTCTGTGTACAATTCTAAATTTGTTATAGTTTTTGTTTTTCTTACTGTGTTGTGAAGTTCAGCTAAAAGTGCAGCTGCTCAACGAACTATTTCTGCAGTGCAATGTCTGAAAGGTTTTGGGATTAAAGATGTGGAAATAAAACATAGTAGCTGTGCTCATCTGTGCGCATTACTTAGAAAAAAGTTGTGACATGAGAGGTGCCTATTTGCACCTTTGTGTGCAGTGCTGATGGTGTGTTTTGAAGAACTGTCGTTATTTCTGGGATAAGTAATTTCTTAATGTTATTTAAAGCATGTACTTCTCATATTATCTCTGGAGATTTATTCACTTGATTTGTTTGATCTTGCCATAAAATGTTAAAAGTCCACATTATCAATTTATAAGCATATTGTGGAGGTAACTTGCATTTTAAAGTGAATTTATTGTCTTTTCCACCTTGAACCATGGACTTAAGTAGTAAGAGTTGTAGGTGACTGACTAAAATGAGTTCATCTTAAGCCAGTAAGATACATGGGAAGATAGCAGGGGAGGCTATAATTAAAAGGCAGCTTCATCCTACATAAGGAAACTTGCGGGTTTGTGGTTTGCAGCTTTTTACTGACAAGATGTCCTGTTTTTGTCTAGAACTTTGAAATGCTACTTAAACAAAACATGGCTTTAAAAATGGGAATATAATGGACTTTTTTGCTTGCAGTTGATACTTCTAAGAATAGCATAAAAAGCTTCATTTTCATGATTTGTGGAGCCTTCTGAAATAACTACTTAAAGGTACTGCTGTGTGAATGAAAGGATTTGAAGTGCAACTGAGATACAATTTTATTTACATGCTAAAGAAACATGGAGCATTTACAAGGAAAATGTCTCAACACAATACAGTCTGTATGTACCTGAAATACTTTAATATGGGTGTCTTAATTCTTTTCTCTTGTATAGGAGACTTGCAGACAAGCTACTGGGCTCTTCCTCTTTTATGCCACAAGTGGGTTTTGTAGTTTTTGTTCTTTACTTAGTACTTCAGTTTCTGAAGTTTTGCATTAAAAAAATGGGTATCAGTAGAGTAGCCATTCTCCTTCAGTTTTCTGTAATGTTAAACCTTTGATTTAAAAAGGCTGCTATACAGCATGGAGGCTTACAAAAAAATCTTTATCAGGCTTCTTTTAATTTCTAAATGGGAAGTATACTCTAAACTGCACTTTTCATGCTGGTATCTTTGTACTTAAATAAAATTCACACAGTTGTCACAATATTTATTAGGTTGGGAAGAAGCTGTAGTCTTTTGGGCACATTCAAGAAGCAAATACTCATGTTTAGGAGTGTCACTGTGTATGAGTTTTGTTCTTGCAAAGTTACTGTTTAAGGTGAGTGTATCTGTGGCTCTTTGCAGAAGTTTTCTGATGGAAGATAATAACCTGAAGCATAAGCAATTGCATGGGATATACTCATTTTCACATTCTGTAAGCTGCTGTCCAGATGTACTTGAAATAGTAGTGAACAGCCTTATTTGTTCCTGGTTGTCACAAGAGAGGGTTCTTGAAATGCTACCCCTACCACCCCCCAAAAAGTTCTCTTTGTACTTAAACAATATTCAGAAATACTCTTTGGTTCCCTGTACATGCTGGTCTCTATATCCATGAGATAAACCATCCAAAGAGTCAATTAGTCAACATCAAGGTTTGCGTCGATTGTGTTGCAGGTGCGTTGGTTGATTCCATTGAAGCTCGACATTAGTGCACATGTGCCCTTTTTCTGAGTAACTAAAAACATGGAGACTGTGAGGAAATACTGCATGAGAGAAAATGTCTGGCTGGAAGAAACGTCAAAAACAACAGTCTCAAAAAATGGTGTAAGACTGTCTACACAGGAAGGTAGGCTGTCTCCAGTGAAGACCTTTCTTTATCCCTTCCAGGAAAATAGGCATTTTTCAGTCTTGATGTAGAAAGCTAAAGGAATTTTAAGCAAGTTGCAGTTGGTTTTGCAGTTAAATGCTCTCTGTGAACTACTGGTGGATTACATAAGGAAGTGAAAGAGAACTCTAGTTCACCAAAGTGGGAACATGTTAGGAAATGCAGTAGTGTTCAGCTTTGGCGCCTCTAACACAAGGGGAATGTGGACCTGCTCAGCTGAGTCCAGAGTGCCATGAAGATGCTCAGAGGGCTAGAGCACCTCTGCAGTGAGACGGACTGAGAGAGCTGCAGTTGTTCAGCCTGGAGAAGAGAAGGCTCCCAGGAGACCTTAGAGCAGTCTTGCAGTGCCTAAAGGGGCCTACAAGGAAGCTGGAGGGTCGTATAGGGATAGAATAAGGGCGAATGGTTTTAAACTGAAAGAGGGTAGATCTAGATTAGATATTAGGAAAAAATTCTTCCATATGAGGGTGGTGAGACACTGGCACAGGTTGCCCAGAGAAACTGTGGCTGCCTCATCCATGGAAGTGTTCAAGGCTGGGTTGGATGGGGCTTGGAGCAACCTGCTCTAGTGGAAGGTGTCCCTGCCTGTGCCAGGGGTGTGGAACTAGGTGATTTTTATGGTCTCTTCCAACCCAAGCTATTCTGTGAATATGAAAATAAAACCCTGTCTTGTGTCAGTACTCTGGTAGAAGTATTACCCCTATTTCTTTTCAATTTTATCCACTCTGGTGTATGTTAAATGAGGCAGGCACTCTTCAGGAAAAGGCATATAACAAAATACTTTATATTCTGTTGCTTTGTGTCTGTATTTCTGTTGCTTTAGAGTGGCTCCTTGATTTGTACCTTACCACCTGTTACTTTTAGTGCAATTCAGACATGGAACTGCTGCCAGAGAAGTAAGTCTGGGTTAGCCAGCCCTCTCTGAATTTTGTTACTGTTTTTCTTCTGTATTTATACACTTATTCTTACACCAAGTACGTGTCAATTTAATTTACCAGGTATCTGCAGTTCACTGTGAAGTGTAGATTAATTTGGGGTGGAGTGAATTAACATATTAGTAAGCTTCAGATCAGTCGCTCCATAGAAGATGTTCTCCTAGCATAACTTTCTGATTCATGAGTTACTGTAAGACTCTGTTTCATAAGGCTCTGTCATGTCTCCAACAGTATGTCTGGGGAAAAACAATACTCCATTTATAGTCTGTTTATCCTTTTAGGCTAATTCCTAGAAGAAAGATGTCTAGTACATTTAAGTAGTGTGCTGCTTCTAGAGGTCTCTGTGTAATTTTAATAGCAGATAGATGTGTAGACTTCTCTAAATTATATGCAGATTTCAGTAGTGGGCTGGCATGTTAAATTTCTGTAGCTTAGTTTGAAAATGCAGTGGATGACAAGATGTCATCCAAGTCTGGAAGTGTGAAATTGGATAAGAAATTTTAAAAGTCAAGCCTTTAGTTTCTTTGTGTGGTCCCTAGGTTTTTATTCTGATAGGACAAGGAGTAATGGGTTTAAACTTAAACAGGGGAAGTTTAGATTGGGTATGAGGAAGAAATTCTTTACTGTAAGGATGATGAGGCACTGGAATGTGTTGCCCAGGGAAGTTGTGAATGCTCCATCCCTGGCGGTGTTCAAGGCCAGGTTGGACATA
>JAOEHY010028984.1:0-25183 GCA_025447955.1 Psilopsiagon aurifrons
TTCTTTACTGTGAGGGTGGTGAGGCACTGGAATGGGTTGCCCAGGGAAGCTGTGAATGCTCCATCCCTGGCGGTGCTGGACAGAGCCTTGGGTGGCATGGTTTACTTGGAGGTGTCCCTGCCCATGGCAGAGGGGCTGGAACTAGATCATCTTAAGATCCTTTCCAACCCTAACTATTCTGTGATTCTATTCTATTATTCTATGTGTTAGCTTTTCCTCCTTCCTCTCTGCTGCTTCATGGTGGTCATTTTAAATAGAAATGGGGAAACGAGGCATGGTAAAACTCAGCTGTTTTTTAAGTAGTGCTGCTTTTTAGAGCCAAAGCTGAATGGCAATGAGAAGGGCTGAAGTCATGGAGCGCATCCGTTCTTCATTGATGATCTGAAAATATTAATAGTGGGCAGTACAGTAATGCAAAGACATACAGGTGTCATTTAAAAAAGAATGGAAAGGAAATTTTCTAGCATCAAGTTTGGAATTGCAAGGAAAGCACGGGCTTACATCCGTGGAGTAATTAGATGTTTCTTAAACGTTTTTTCCATTGTGTTTATGGATTAGTGTGGGCTTCCCCTTCTGCCATCAACCCCTTTCTTCCTTATAGCAACAAGGAGAAAACAGACCAAGCATGAGAAAAATAAACTTTTTTATGGAGAAGTGAAATGTTGTGAAATGTTCCTGCAAGCCTACAGAAATGTGTAGGGCAACTCAGAAACAAGTTGCATTCCAGGTGCACCTACAGTTGTCTGCTGGTGCACTCTGAGGTGCATGGTGTAACCCCCATTAAGGAGACCAGGTACAGACAGGCAGTGTACCCCAGCCTCAGAAACTGAGGCCTCCTTGGTCTCAGTGTAGCCCTGCTTTATTAAAAAAAAAGAAAAGAAAAACAGTTAGTCAAAGCCCCATCCAACCTGGCCTTGAACACTGCCAGGGATGGGGCAGCCACAGCTCATGTTAAGCTTCTCGTCAGCCAGCAACCCAAATCCTTTTCTGAGTGCTCCTCTCAATCCATTCTCCACCCTACCTATAGCTATGCCTGAGATTGCCCTGCCCTACATGCACGACCTCACACTTGGCCTCGTTGAATATCATGAGGTTAGCTTTGGCCCACCTCTCAAGCATGTCCAGGCCCCTCTGGATGGCATTCCTTCCCTCCAGTGTACCAACCAAACAACACAGCTTGGTGTCATCAGCAAACTTGGTGAGAGTGCACTGAATCCCATTGTCCGTGTCACTGACAATGATGTTTGAACAGTATCAGCCCCAATACCGACCCCTGAGCAATGTCACTTGTTGCTGGTTTTCACTCAGACATCAAGGCTATGACTGCAATTGTGAGTGCAACCATCCAGCCAATTCCTTATTCACCCAGTGATCCACCTGTCAAATCCATGCTTCTCCACTTTAGAGACAAGATTGTTATGTGGGACAGTGTCAAACACTTTCCATGAGTCCAGGTAATCTGAACTGTATATTGCGTTGCAGTATACATATTAGTTTTGATTCTGTATCTAAGAGCAGGTAGAAAATTTCAACACTGGTCAGAACAGAAATATTACCACTGACACAATATGTGCAGTTTGCTTAGCCAATTCCACCTTCCTTTTGTGTGTGAAGAAAAGTAATGATCCATGCAATATATCGGAGTTTTTAACACCATTTGGTAGCTGGCTGTTTCCTGCTTGGATCATGTTTTCTTCATCAGCTGACAAGATGTGATGCCCTGAAAAATCAGTGTCTGTTCTTTATAGAAAGATAAAATATAATCAATTGGAAAAACCTAAGACATTGCACATGCTAAGCCTTATTCATAGTGATTTGGCTGTGTAGTTCAGAAATGAACCAGAACACTTCAGAGTAAGAGGAAAGTGAAAACGTAGCAGGAGAAACAGGTTACCAGCTGTGAATAAGCAAGGAATGCAATAAGTGAAAAATTACTTCTGCGTTGCTATGAAATGTGGACCTCAGTAACGATGTTGATGCTGTGCCGTAAAGACTGATGATAAGGTAAATTCAGGGAGCACTAAAGAGTGTTGTGCTATGAACTTATCACACAACTCAAATGCCAATTGCACCTTACTTCAGCGCAACTTGTCACTGATACAAAATGAAATGGAAGCCCTAGAGGGTTCCAACCAGGAATCCACTAGTGAACATCTATAAGTCATTTGTCCTATAGCAATCAAGGGTTTGTTTTTGAGCTGCTGTCTTAATAAACCATGCATCACTGTTCTTTCCAGGGTATAACAGCAAATGAGCAATCGTGTCTTCAAGCAAGAAAAGACAAATGAAATTGTCAAGGGAAAGGGAAGAGTAACTAGCAGGAGATCAAAAATGAAAATCCACAAACTGACTATGTTCTTAAGCACATCACTCATTCACAAGAGTTTCTAGTGTGATAGAAAACTAAATGCAGTTTTAGCACGTGTAAAAGCATATTTGTATGGAAAAAATATTGGAAAAGGAGTATGATTTGACAGACCCTCCTTGCCAGGTAGCTCTAGTGAATCCTATTTGGAAGCACAGAGGTGGGCTAATGCATCTCTGAAGGTCCTTTCCCAGACTGTGACTGTGAGCTGCTAATTAGAAATGGGGTTTGACAGCCCAGCACTGAAAGAGGGAAAGGAAAATAGAAAATCTGTTTTGACCAGGGGTGCAATAGGACAGAGGACAGGAGGGTAGGTGAGAATGTCTGGGACAGTATGGCCATTTCTCCAGCTCCTTGAGCTGAGCTGTACTCCATGAGTGATGTGGGATCCCTGCTTCTGGTGCTGGGCCTAGGCTGGTCAGTGCTGCCCAGTGGGTGGCATTGCCGAGCCATACTGCAGCAGCACCCGACCCTCCAGTGGTCACTACCTGGGCTGAAAGTCTTCTGAGCAATGCACGGTAAAAGCATAGAGGAAAACTGCCCTTTCTCCCACAGAAAAGAGTTATCCTCGGCTATCACAGGCATGTGTAAAAGTGGTGGAGCGGAAGCCGTAGGAAGAGAAGTCTAGCTATACAAGGGGAAGCAAACACATAATAGCTGTGTTGCAGTCCCAGGGCTAGACTAACAGATCATAAAACTGTACCCTGATGAAAGACTGAAGCTGGGCTCTTTCTCCCTCAGTCCCATGTGAAGCTAGGTTAGTTTGGCCTCTGCCTTTATGCATGGGAAGTTATGCTGTCCTAACTTTACTCCAGCTCTACCTGGAAACTACTGGCAGCTTAATGTAAAAAAAATTCTTTAGGGTGCATCGTCGGTTTTAGTTCCCCCAGTAACACAGCAGTGTGCAGCCATTCTGGCCTGTTTGTGGTAGTGCTGTATGATTTCCAGCCAAGACTGATACGGCAAATAGCATCTGCATCATACATGGACTTTTTGAATACAGCACATGGTCTCTCATGTTCATTGCAAAAGGCACTGTGAGGAAGTACTGGAGCAGGGAGCTACACTGAGGGTTACAGTGTAAAGCAATGACAGAAGGATCTGCCAGTTCTTGCTGGAGTCTCACTGACATTTTGTTTCCTGGTTCACATTTATCCACTTTTCTGCCCTTGTCTTAGCGTGAAATAATTTCTTTCATAAACAAAACAGAAAGAGCAGAAGATTCAGACTATGCCATTCACTTGAGTGAAGGCAATTGACCGCTTCAGGCTGTGTGTGAAGGCAGTCATGGAATCATAGAATATTTTGAGTTGGAAGGGGCCTTAGAGATCATCTAGTTCTACAAAACAGAGGAGGCTAATCGAGGTCTCTCCTTGGCTTTCCTCCTGCTACATGGGAAGGAGGAGCTGAGTGTCTCACTCTGTTCTTCATGTCACTATCATGCAGGATTTTTACATTGTCCCTTTTAGGAGGCAGGTGTGAAACACCTACTCCTATTGCAACTGTCTGGCATTAAATTTGTGCAGGAATACACAAAACATTGTTGCACAGAGCAGGAGAGGAACTAAATTAATTCCTAAGCAAGGGGGTAAAATTGCTGAAAGGAGACAAAGAACCCTGAGACCTAACTTGCAAAACTGTCATGCTGCAGAAGTATCCCTGTTCACTGATCTTTTCAGTGCAATGCAAAAAAAGGATGAAAGATGCTGTGTGTAATCACCTAGCTTGAAAGGCATTTTAGAAAGAGAATGAGATAGTGTTTATGTTTTTTCCATACTCCAGTTTTACTCACTCCTACGTAACTAATGCTCAGCTGCCAATGTTGCCTCTTCTTGTACAAGACGCATTTTTCAAATTAGACCAAAACATGCAAGGTTTTGTAAGATTATAGCAAAGATATCTTGCTCATTCAGAAGGTGCCAGCACCAGAATTAAAACAAGGGTAACATGTGGGTGCTTTTGGTACCAGTTCTGCACACACCTGCCATTTGTGATTATTTTTCAGTGCTTATTTTGCAAAGAGTCTCAGCAGCAGCAGCAACTCCTACCTGAGGAGATAAAAAAAGATAAGGCTGGGAAGAGATTACTCTTCTGTGCATTCTGTATTACATTTCAGCATTGAAAGTTATATAGGGTGGCAATACATTTTTTAGCAGAAAACCTGACCAGTTGTGTTACTTGTTTTATCCTCTGTCTCACAAGGAAAAAATAGTCTATTCCAACAGTTTGTATATATTTGAGTTATAAAAACTTTTATATGAAGATGATAGAAACATGTTTGAAACAGAACTATGAACGTGATTCAATGCTTAACTGATTTCCTAAATGAATAAGAAAGGAAACAGGTTGCTGCAAGCTTCTGCTCTCACTTCCTTATGAGAGAAGACCTAGTTGCTGTCCCAGAAAGACGGGGACTCTTGTGCATGCTGATCTCAGGCAGTCATGGGTAACTGGGTGGAGAATGAAGGACTGTCCATCTTTGTCGTTG
Source organism: Psilopsiagon aurifrons (assembly GCA_025447955.1). NCBI lineage: Eukaryota > Metazoa > Chordata > Aves > Psittaciformes > Psittacidae > Psilopsiagon > Psilopsiagon aurifrons. Next base: position 4,854 of record JAOEHY010028984.1, read on the forward strand.
TAAGTACAATTTTTATTGTGATTTGTGTCTAGTAAAAAGCTCTACAGAAAGCTGTAGTAAGCAGTTCTCACTGTGCCATGCACCCAGCTATGCTGAAACTAGGGCATCAGGTGCAGTGAAATGCTTCAAGGGAATAATTTTTAAGCAGCTCTCTCTGGTATCTCAATTGCTGTAGGTTATATTGTCAACTGACAACTGACTGTATGTTAACTTTCATTGGCCTTGTTAGAAATATTTACGTGTCTGGGATTTTTGGATGCAACAGTGACTTAAGAAAAACAAATAACTACATCTTACTTAACTACGTGTGCCTCAAAGGAGAAAGCAGTTACAGCAACCACCCTTTCCTGCACTTTTATAAACAAAAGTGGGTGTAACTGAAAGCACAGTGTCTTGATGGTGTAAAATTTGTATTAGAGTTGGATTCTAGAATTTAGCAGCGATTCAACTGGTATTTGAACTGAGTTTGTATCCAGCTTGCATGGAGTGTCTGTGAAAGCAGGTTAAATTAATTCTGAGTAGGATTTGAAAGTACTGAAAATCCCAATCACATTTAAAAGTGATGAAGAGGAAAGAAGGGCAGTCCTCTTCGGAGAAAACTTAGAAGTCAGTACTTTCTGTTTTTCACTTCACATGTGATACAAGAGCTATAGATTTACAATTTTATAAGTGTGTGTGTATATATATAAAAAGATATAAAACCATATATGCAACACTAAATGTAATACCAGTGAAAGTATTGTTGCCAGTTGTGGTTAGTAGATGTAAATGCTGAAAGGAAGAAGAAGACATAGAACTTACATATTTGTGGTGACTTACATGTGAACATTTTTTTTTCAAGCAGGTATTTCTTCTGCTATGAGCAATTGATACCTACATATTGCCCCGTAGATGTGTAGCTCTAGTTTAGGAATGTAACCCTGGCACTTCGGTGCATTCAAAACGGGTAACTTTTTGTTGTCACCTTCAGTGACTCAAGGGAGTTGAAACTGATAAGAAGTAAATTCTGACTTTTATTTTTTTTTTCTTTTTCTTTTCTCCAGGAGAATTGAAATATTAAAAGGATTAAGTAAGAGGTCTTTATTTTGTTCAGATAATGAATTTGGTTTTAGAGACTCAAAGCTGTAACAAGGTCAATTTGTAGGGAAAGAAACTAACAAAGTCCCTAAGAAAGAAGTCAGCTAACAGGACATTTCACTGGAAGCCTTACAGAAACGTTCTGCATTGTCCTCTCCAGGTTTACTGCACAGTGACTAGGGATAATGTTGTCCAGGGCTTGATGGGAACAGGACAGCCACAGTCCCTATTCATGTAGCTCAATAAAACAAAAACACACCAGCCTTCACCCCAGCCTGTGCTGCCTCCCCTGGCACTAGCTGGGGAGCACAGATGGCTGTGAGCTCTGCAACTCAACCCAAGCTGCCACAGGGTCTCACAGCTTTTTTTAAAGGATTTTATGTTCTGTGTGGGTTAACACCAAGAAGAACTGTGAGGGACCATTAAATATCATTCCAAAAATCCTGGTCTGCCAGGCATGCTGTCAGGCTACCATACATGGCAGTGACACACTCTCACTTTAAATACATTTCCTAAGCATTTAATCCTGACATGAGATTGGTTGGTTGTTTTGTTTTGCTTTGTTTTGATTTTTTTTAATAAGGATCTGGGGATTTCTTATATGCTGCCTTACCCTGGTGGAAATCCCTTCATTTCCCTGTATTTATGCCACAAGAGTAAGACATTTTCAAGATCTAAACTAGTCCCAAGGTTTTTCAGTGTCAGCTAAGCCAAAGAGCTAGCAAAACGTATGAGTTAGAAGGGATAAGGGACTGTAATGTTACAGTTTCTGGCATCCTTAACTTATAACTAGAGACTGTTTTTTTTCTCAGTTCTCAGGCTTTCTCTTCTCTGGTTTCATTTGCCATCTGCTAAATCTGGTTAGACTGAGGGTGCACGATGCAGGTTGGTTTCACTACGGCATGTGAAATCAGTCAACCAGAACCAGGATGGCAAATGCCCAGATTCACTATGATCTGTTCAGACAGATGGGCTTGTAGCTGCCTTAGATGGCCTTGAGAAGGGCTAATAACTTCACTCTTCCTAAAGAAACCTGCACTGTAGGATGTGAAAGTGTGAGAGAATAGTGCAGTACAGCAACAAAGAAGCCCAGTTTTGGATAGTCTAAGCACTGTCGAAGTGCCTGGGTTGAATATTTCCTGCTGTCTGATTTCATACCTTCAAAGCCCCCTATTCAATTAGGACCTACATGTAATTTGGGCCATCTATATTTAGAATTCAAGCTCCTTTTCTTTGGCACAGCTCCTAAGTCTTCCTCTTACATTAACCTTACATAGGTTAATATGTCTGAGGAACTGCCATTTGGAAGAGGCCCTAACCTTTAATGATGTTTGGAGATTCAACTAGACTCACAGACTTAGCTAAACACCTGTAATATAATGGTCCTTATATAACCATGTCTAAACCCCTCTAGCTATACAAAAGTTTAAGCTACCCATTGCTGCATTTTTGTTTATTGCCACCCCAGTACCTCTGCATGCACATCAGAGCCAGTTTCCACCAGTAAAATTTCTATTGCCCTTGCTGAATCCTATATACCCTGCAGGTACACTTTGTGCAAGCAGGAGCAAAATAAGCTAATTGACTACCGGTTGAACTGTGTGAATTCAGACGTTTGAGCCCTAACAAAAAACTGTAAAGCTTTCTGTTCATTTCTTTTTCAGCTTGTATGGCTGGGGTTAAATGTCTTCCTCTTTTGGTGGTACTATCTTGCATATGATATCCCACCAAAATTCTTCTACACCAGAGTGCTCCTTGGCGTAAGTATAAAACATATTATCTTGATGTAGACAGAGCACATATCATTTTTCTGTAGTGTTATTTGATTGAACTATGATAACGTGGCCGGAGCAGCAGGTTCATGTAGGAGTTAAAAGTCACATGCAATCAGACAAATGAATGCGGATGTCCAGTGCTTCTGAACAGAAAGCTAGTATGAAAACAGAGATATCCCATTCTAAAGATGTTTTCAGGTAATTATTATGCTCCTGGTAATTAAAGTCAACTTGAATTGTGGATGCTTTATGAAACAAAACATGAATAAAATATTGCCACTGAACTATTGTGCAGTCATTTTCCCTTGCGATTATTTTTCATAGCATGAATAGTTTACAAAGCTTTCTGTTCCAAAAAGCAATCATCATACACATATTCATCAAGCATATGTACAGTAGTGAAGTACTGAAGTGATCCTGAACTCTGGGCCATTCAATATAATCTAACTAGCTAATGTAACATTATGTGTCCTACTACAAATTTGCTTTCAAAGCTACTATAAGTCATAATTAATTGAGAGAGAAAATTAATTTGTTCACATATTTTAGAAGCCTGATCACAGACATGAAAATCAATCTAAGTTTCAAATTGCAGAACACAGCACTGTGTAAAAGGTTTGCAAAGCCACGGCTTAATTCATCAAGGCATGAAATCCCATTTTGCATAGGGCTTCAGGTCTATGGATCAAAATCTGTCCTTTGCAATTATGGTGCAGTTGCCTTTGAAGTCTCAGAGACCTGTGCTTGGATAACTAGAGCTCAGTGTAACCCCAGTTCAGTAACTGAGATTTGAAACCTGAAAGTGTCCTGGTCAATGCAAGGAGAGCAAACATTATCTTTTCCTTTCCTTCATTGTTTTTGGATTGTTATTGTCATTATTCTCTCCTTTCAAACAGTCTTTGGTCAAAAGTCTGAAATCATTCAGGATGCAAAGAGCAACATTAAGGGAACATATTCCTGAAACATGAGGCAACATTTCCCTTCACTTCCTTTACTAACAGAGAACATAAAACCGCTTCCCTCATAAGCTGTCCTTCTGCCTGGTGTTACACATTGGCCAACTGAAACTGCAGCAGTGAGACTTTCTTGACAGCCTTGGGACAGAAAACTCTACTAATGGCACCTCTGACTGGCCACTGATTGTCAGACAGGACATGGAGATGGAGCTTTTTGTGCAACCATATTATTTCAAAACTGGAAACAGAAGGTGTCTATCTGGGGGAATGTGTTCTACCTCCATACATGTCTCTAACTTGGCCAGAGCATGACTACTGTGGAACATGAGCATTATTAACTCTAGTTCTATAACTTTTACATAACAGATATAATACATAAATGAATTCTGTGCCTATCTATGTCCTGGACAATGTCTTAGGTAATGCATTTAGTAACAGCATCTCTCCAATTACAGCATGCTTTGGCTCTGGCAAGGGCCCCTGCAGCCTGCCTGAATTTCAATTGCATGCTGATTCTGTTGCCAGTATGTCGAAACTTGCTGTCCTTCCTCAGAGGATCAAGTGCGGTAAGATGAAGAAACAATTTCAAAATCTATGAAAAATAATAACCCTTGCAGCCTTGCAAAGAAACCAGGGAAATTCATCCAAGTTCCCCAAATATACTGTACTGTGGGGATGTCCTCTTTTAAGCAGCAGATAAGCCTGGAGTTTTGCTATGAGCAAGACTGAGGTCTATATGCCAGTGGTGCATCTAGAGCTCTGTTGAGAGGTTTAGCTTTGAATTAGACTCCTTTGGGTCTTCCCTTTTCTCTTGCCTTCTGGGTATCATGCTGCCCTGAATGCAAAGTCCCTTGGTGGTGCTTACATGCGCTTGCCTTGTTTGTCACTGATGCAACACCCCTTTATAAGGGTGATATTAGCCTATGTCTTCTGGTTTTGCATGTCCAATTCTTAAAGCAAGTATAGGCTTTCACAGATTTTCAGTATGGGATTTTTTTCAACTGGTTCATAAATTACATTCTTTCTTGTCTGAGTTGCATTTGCATGTCAGGATAAAACAGTTCGCAGGCCTTTTGAACATTTCTAGGTCTCAAATGCAAATGTTATACACAACACTGAGGAACCACCATCAAGGGAAGAACAGCTGCTTCTAAGTGACAGCTGGAGAGACTTCCTGTGATAGTCCTTCCTATGACAGTATTTCTGCATGGAGCAGAATTAATGCACACAATGCATGTCACGGTGCAGAAAAAAAGCAGTATTCTCCTTAAGCTCATGAGCTGTCTTTCCAAATATGTAATGATTCCTCCTTTCTTTCTAGCTTCTGTAATATACACATGGTCAACAAAACCAGTTTGCAGAGGTTGATTTTAATCTGTAAATCGAGTATAAATTCTTTCATGCAAATGAGATGGCCTGCGGGGAGCTGAAAAAGCAGAGCAAAAGAGGAAGCAATAAAATAGATGCAGTGTTCAAGAGTCCTTCATAGGGGAATAGAATGGGATACAAAGTAATAGGAAAATACTCAGGGACAGCCGACACTATACTTTTGTCCAGTACATACATCCTGACAATCATTCTGGCTGAATAAATGAGATGTGTCTGCCACATAATGCTCCTAAATTACATTTAGGAGCAAAGCCAGTGTCCTAGTCTTTTCCAGGCATAACACTTCAAAATATAAAGTTGGAACTATGCAGACCAGGCTTTCAGTCTTGTGCTATACCCCTTCTGATTCTGAGATGCTACAAAAGCAGGCAGTCATATCCCCCATATATGTCAAAGGAAAAAGAATAGTAAAAAAACCTTTAGGGTTACAGCCAATCTTCCTTGCCCTGAGGAAGATCTAGTATCTGCCAAAATCCAGACCTGACTCCCCAGGATGCAGAGGTCAATAATGAACATAAATTTAGCAAAAAATACTGTTGATATTGGATGAATGCAACTTGAAAATATTGATGAGGTTTTGATCATATAAGACCTTCAGGAGGTCTGAAATAGATTCCAGTGGGGTTGATCTGAAAGCAGGTTGGGCTGAGGTATTCTGAGATCAAAGCAATGGAATAGCTCCAGGCACTTTTGGAGGCATTACTGGAAGATAAACACTTGTTCCAAGGATTGATAATTGTACTCCAGCCAGGACTTTATACTATTTGTCTTGAATTGCTCTACTTCTAACATTTATAGCTTATATATGAAGCTGTCCCTCCAGTATCCAAGCTACGGACTAAGTCCTTCTGACCCAGGCACTGTGGTAGTCACTTAGGCTACACAGAGTTTGCAAGTGAGAACCATGCAGGGAGCTGCAGCTGCATTTCAGCTTCCTGCCTGCAGCCAGTGATGCTGCTGACAGTGGTAGACTGTATGAGGAAGCGCTCTGAGGATGAACAAGAGGGGAGGGAAGAGCATAAAATAGGACTGTTAGACTGTTGGTGCTTTCTGCAATAAAGCTATATCTCAGGAAGGAGGTAATTTTATATCTTGGGCAAAACACACAAAGCCCAGTGTACCAAAAGTAGTGCCAGGACTGAGGTGCAGGGGTACAACTGCTTGTGTGTGTTCTGCTGTTGTCTCTAATTAACAATGTTCTGAAAGTAACATCTTTGAGGATCTCTTAAAAAAATTCTGATTTTAAAATGTCAAATAACTTACTGAAAGGATAGTGCCCTTTCCAACAGCAATATCATTGGGGTTATGGAGAGGGGAGAACTGTTCAAATCCACTGTTCAATAGGAATGTGCTGGAAACTCTTGCCCTTTACATCCTGCCACCTAGAAATTATGCACTACAAAGTTATTTATTATTAATTGAAAGAACAGCTGTGTTGTCTTTGCATGCCTTTTATTGCTGTATTCATCACTGCTGTTAATGATCTTCACTTCTAAATCTAGCTATAGCATTTTGCCATTGCTTTGCCTTCTGCTTCTGAAACAGAAAGATCAAGTGGTTTTTGCAAGGCAGTCAAGCACAGTTGTCATTTCCTCACTATGATACAGTTTGTTCTATAATTCTTTTAATTGTGTCCCAGGATACATGCTACAGAGAAGGCCAAACTTCTCCTGGCTGTTGTTATAGTCTACTGAAGTCATTGCAGTAGGCCCAGAGTGTTAAAGTTTGCCCTTCAATCAATGTCCCACTTGGAAAATAAGCCAAGGAGAGAACTGTTTCCTACTCATCTATTTGTCTGTAAAGTCAATACTCATGGGATATTTAGAAATGGACTGGTCTGGAAGAGTAAGACTACTGCTGGTATATCTCCACTAAGTAAAGAACAAATCAGAAATGAAACTGTTTGGATGTTTCATCATCCATCTTCTGTCTTACTCCTGGATGGCTGGGATGATCAGCTCTACCCTGTCAGCTGGGAATGCACATTACCTTACCCTGCCATCTCTAATGTTGACGTCATGTGGGAGAATATTTTGTTCTCTCTAAATTTGTTGTGTGAAACATTTGCATGGTTCCTGTGAGGAAATATCTGTGTAGTTTGCATCGTGTTTTCTTCCCTTTGCAGTCAGGAAAAGCAATATAAGGATACAACACAGGATAATCATGCTTCCTACTGTGTGGAGACAGCAAGTGCTAGCTTTACAGAAACTTAAAGGTATAGGAAAACTCCCACTGGCTGCAGCACAATTCAGATGGGACCGGTTAGGAACCTGTCATTATTTTTAATGAAAATATAATTCAGTTTTTCTTAAGAGCCAACTTCTTCAGTTTGTATCAGCAGAGATTTCTATTTCCTGTTTCTCTTTGGGTTACTCCAGAAACAAGTTGTAAGTCAATGCCCAGCAACTACACCCCATATTTTGGGGAAGGAATCATCTCATATTACTGACCGTAAGTGCCTAGCACATGAGGGGTGGGAGCTCCCTGAGACAGTTATATCCAGACTTTACAGCCCATTTCTACAGTGTGAACCACAGCAAGATGCTGATGCTAGGTGGCAACTTGAGACTCTACCAAGGCAGTCACCCTGCCATGGCAGACTGTGATCGCTCTTTCTGTTTATAATGTGTGATTCAACGCAGAGAAGATATAAACTTTTGTCATATTGCATGTTTTTCTCATTATCAAATACATTGTTGCAAATGGGCCGTGGTAAAGCATTATCTGTTATTTCTGCATTCTGAAGTATGGGGGAAAATATTTTCGTCTGTATTTAGAAATCCGAAATTTTTATTAGCAATGCCACCAATTATTGTGCTCAGCACCTCTTGTTTTGTCTCTTCATTTAAATAAGTGTGCATAGATATCAGAAATAGTCTTCAAATACTTTTTTCTTCAAAACAAAAGTGCTGCTCTACCCGTATCAGAAGACAGCTGGACAGGAACCTCACCTTTCACAAAATGGTGGCGTGGATGATCGCCTTTCATACTGGTTGGTACTCAAATGTTTCTTTGTTTATTGCTTTCTTGCACATTTTACACAGAATTCAGATGGGATTTAAGTTCTTAAAGGTAAGGACAGAGACCTTATTTCATTAACCTAAAAGAGTCTGCATGGGCCAAGGCATAAATCAGTTTCCAAATGCTATTCTGCAACCAGCAGAAAGCAAAAGATAAGAAATAATACTTTCCTCCTGAGCCATCAGCACCATTTATGACACTGGTTAACAAAGGGTGCTTAGCAATGCCTTGAGAAAAAGATAACCTGGCTTTAATTCTTGTTTAGACTTATTTCTTAGTTGGTAAGTATGAAACAAGTAATAGGAATGAAAGGGTATGAAAGAAAAGGGTATAAGAAGCTTGGCCAGGCCATGGAAATGTTTTCATATTTTATCTCATTTCCAAAACTAAGGGTTTTCTATGTTTCTTTCATCAAATTTGTCACTTTTCAATGCAAGTACCTTACAAATCATATACTCTAGAACAGTCTTAATAGATTACCTGAGCTGAGCAGGTTCCCCCTCTGAGCTGTGGAGTTAATCTCACCAGCACTTCATAGAAAAGGAGAGGGTGATGCGGTTAACATAAGGCCACAGAGGGGGTCTGCAGCAGTGAGAGATTGGGGCTGTTAGATCTGTACTCATCAGACCCTGTTCTGAAGGTTAATAAGTATCTGGTGATACAAAAGGGAAAACATTCCAAAAAGCTTTGTGTGGCTCACCCCTGCAGTTACAAGCAGTGGAACTAGTGTGAAACACCTCAGCTGTACTAGGTTTATGGACACATCAGCTCAGCAAGAACGCTTAGGTTATTATAGTTATTAGTTAGTGATTATAAACAATACAGCAGAAATAAAGCAGCACAGCAGCACTAGCAAATGTGACTCACCAAAGAGATCCAGATTCCCTTCCTGGCTCTTCCACAGAAATGCTGGATAATCCTGACAAATTATTTAGCCATCCCATGCTTCAGTTTCCCATGTATTAGGGTACTGCTACTTGAACTGTTGGAAGCCTTTGTTGAACATAGACATACTGGAAACTTCCTTTTACTTCTTTCCTTCCCCCACCCAAAACCATGTAAACTTCAGATAGTAAAGCTTCAACAATAAAACACATCAGGGATGTGAGAACTTGTGATGGTGAGAGTGGCCCAGGCCTTAAGTTGTCATTGACAGATGTTACATAGTTTCAGATGTTACCCAAAGCCACAGAGTACTTGTCCTTCAAGCTGATTTTCTCTTTCCTGTCACTCCCAGCAATTCACACCATCGCACACTTATTCAATGTAGAGTGGAGTGTGCAAGCGCGTGTTGAAGAGAAACAAACCCTGGCAGCTGTGCTTTCTGGCCTTGGTGATGGGCCAAATGAAAGTTATATCAACTTTTATAGAAAAACTATTGGGGTAAGTAACTTCAGGCTATGAAGAGTCATTATTACATCTGTTTAGATAACCATATAAGACTATTTGAGCAGAGAGACTGTTTGTGGTGTGCACAACCTGGGTTTGGGCCACCTTGTAGCAAAACTTTGTATATTTCATTTTTCTTATCTGTTAGTAATATTGTTGTTGAATTTTGGTAGTCCTTCAAACTTTTTCACCTGGGGATTTCGAAATACTTTTAAAACATCATGTAAAAACCAAATGGCTTGTATAGCAAACTTCTGACTATAGTAGACATGGCACACAGAAATGTATACAGAAATCAAGGCAAAAGTTTTGAACTGGGCTGCTTCTGGTTTAAAACCAAAACAAATTAAAACAACAAAATAAGGAACTTCCCCATTCCTCAGAAGCACTGAGCATCCAATGTTTGTATCAGTTATGAGACCCACAGCTGTATGATGCCACTGGAAAGAACAGCTTCCATTCAGCTGTCTAAGGCTGGAGGTAGGACCCCAGTTCTTAACAACAGACCTGTGCAAATGTGTTCACCTTTCCCAAGCCCTTACTGATGAGCAGTGGCAGATTAAGAGACAATATTCAGTGTGTAAATCAGTGGAAAACCCTTTCTCCTACTTCCACTTACTTTAGTAAAGGTAAATCTGCATTACAACAAAAATGCAGTAGGATTTTGGCATTGTTAGCTTACAAATTCTCAAAGGATGATGATTTACAACAATGTAAAGGACTTGGTGAGTGAGACCACCTGATAATTCAGCTGGCTCTGCTTGGATGCAACTGCTTCCTTACACCAATGTGTGCAATTATTTCACAGAATCCTGTGGGGGGTCTATATGTGGCTTTCACGTACTTGGCTGGTCTCACTGGAGTCATAATCACGCTGGCTCTCATACTAATCATCACGTCATCCACCAAAACCATCCGAAGATCATATTTTGAAGTATTTTGGTACACCCATCATCTCTTTGTCATCTTCTTCATTGGTCTTGTTATCCATGGTGCTGGGTGAGTATTCACACTTATCACAAAATACATAACTACTGTATCTGAATGTAAAGCCCTCTGCACACATAAATATAGGGACTTGAGTCACTATGCAGCAGTTATTTTTGATTGTAATGATGGTCCAATACAGGCTTTGAGAGCCAAGAGGCTCTCACTGATACATGCAGCAAGCTCTAGGCATGTATGAAGCATTATGAGACTCTGGCATACTTAAGCTCATTGATACTCAACTTCTTCTGAGATTTTAATTGTTAAGCACTTTTCCAAAGGTGCCTGTTTCTAATTGTTAATTTATCTTTCTTTGCTAAAAGGAACTGCATCACACACATGCATGTAAGGAGACCTCTATGATATAGTCTTGGATTTTGTTAGGTAAATGAAAAGTGTAATAACACAGATTTATCTTTCAGACTTGGATGAACTTTTAATATCAGCAGCATTTCAGAGTAGACTTTTAGGTGTTGCAGCTTGACTATAGGCAACTATAAGTTTCTGTAACTTCCAAATGCCAAACATCTTTTCCACTTCTAGCTCATTCCATACCTTCTTCTGAAATAGCTGAAAAGTCTTAATGGAACAATTTTAGCTCTATCAAACACAGTTTGAGAACTTATAAAAATTAATTTTTGTTCCACTTTATAAAACCACAGAACTGAGGCATAATAATAATAAAAAAATTGCTAAAGTATCCAAGCCACATTTCCTAGTTCATAATTACACTGTATTTACCATTTAAAGGAAATTTTAGGTGCTTTAAAAACACCCAGCAAAAATGACTTTCAAATTCACTTCCTGTCAGTCCAGTAGTGCCAGAAAAGACAGAAATGAAAGTTCAACAGGAAGAGCAAAAATAGAAGGCAGATGAGAATTGCCACCAGCATATTTGTCCATTCCAGCTTCCAAAACAAGAAGGATTGAGCAAAACCTGCTGAAAGGAAAAAGTTTCATGTTTCCTGCAGCAAACACTGTATATTGTATATATACAGCAAATATTGACAAAATGTCCAAACTTGCCAGTAGTTACTACACAGTGCTATCAGACCTTTCTAGATATCAGTGAGGAGCATTTATTTCATAAAAGTTGACTTTCTATTTACTTGGATATTCAGTATATTTTCACCATTTTAATTGCACTGTATTGAAAAGACAAGCATTTGGCCAGAAGTGAGGTTGTCAGAGAAATTCAGCAATCCTTTGGAAGGAGGAAAACACAGGAATATTGTTATCTGTAAAGGGAAGGCTGCTTTCTAACTGTGAACTCAGTGGCCTCACTTATTTGGCCTTGAAGTCAAGAATGACATTCTGAGTTTAGAGAAAGTGCTAATACACTGAAAATTATTGGTCAGGCCTTTTATACTCAAGGAAGGCATCTTGGGTGTGCAAAGATGAATGCTATGGAGTATGATCGAACAGTCTCAAAGTAGCATGTTAGAGAGAGGTGTATATAGATGTCAGTTAGAGACAGAAGGCTGTGTGGCATACCCATGTATGTTTGCATACATATATGTAAATACAGAAAGCTGAACCAAAGATAATCGAATTGAAGGGGCAAATTCTTGTCCGTTATAAGCTGTTACAGAATTTTGTAGCACTGATTGGTTTTGTGCTTGAGCTATGTGTTAAAGGCAAATGTCCCAAGCTTCCTGTCACAGAGAATGTAAAGAGGGGAGAAAGCAGAGATGCAGACCACCCTGCCTTGGAAGCTAAAGTAAAACTTTAAGCTGAAAAAGAAGTAATTTTAAGGCTATACCACTGAAAGCTTAATTACAGTACTGGAACACCATCTATACTGAGTAATAAAGGAAAATAAGTCTTTTGTTTCTGTTGTACAGGGCACTGACATTGTCAGACCTTGAATGGGGCACAAGGTGAGGCAAAGAGCAGAGGCAGGAAATGGGATCCTTCTCTTCCCTTAATTCATACCAGATAGCAGCTCAGCTGAACCCATTGTCATTAGTGGGGAAGTAAGCTGCAACTTGCAATGTTCCTACAAATTGCAACTCGTGATGCTCCTGGGGCGGTGTCGTGCCTTCCCGTTATTTTTCAGGCAGGATGTTAATCAATCCTTTAATGAGGAAGAAGTTCATTAGTAATATTTATGAGCAGTGCAATCTTTTAACTTTCAAGATTGGGCACATGCTTTTCAATAATCCCCTGAGAAATCTGTCACTTAGAGGTAGGCATACATATGACTTAGACACCACTTTTTTTGAAACATCAGAAACAGTCTAGTTCACAGAAACTAGAGTTAGAAAAGCAGAAAGAGAAGTTATGGGTCATGGGAAGAAGATACCAACAGCATTGCATTGGCTGTTTCTAAGGAAAATCAGCAGATATCAGTCTGAATTTCTCTACTATGAACCTCATCCTACTAATTGCCATCACTCTGGGGACTCTCACATGCTCCTGAGGTTGGCAGAACTCCAGACAGGGGCAGGAAATAGTGAACCAGAATAGATTTTTCCCCCTCAAAAATAAAACTTTCAGCACTAGCTCTGCCACTAGAAATACAGCTGCTCTGGAGCACTCAGGCTTCTCTATAATAAACCAAACAGTAACAGAAAACCCTAACTAAGACTATAGAGGCCAGATCGTCAGATGACACAAGCTCATATAGCTGGCACAGCTGCTTTACATCAGAAACATCTGTGTTCATCATTGACACCAACTGATCTGCTATCTTCAGAGGAAGAGGAAGGGTCAAAGGAAAGGGCTCTCCAAATTTCTAAGATAACGAACAGAAATAGTTTCTGTACTGGTCACAAGGAAATTGTTTACTTTGCCCATTCCAAGTTTTGTTTTTACTGAAGAAAAAACTAGGATAACTCTGAAAAGAATGAAGTTTTCCTATTGTGACCACATCCTAGAAAGGGTTATGGATAGATATCTCAGTTCCTCACCTAATGCTGTAGTCAGTATTTTCCCCCACAAACTTTCCTCCCCATTTTTATCACTTGAATAGTGATTTTGTGGGTTGATTATCGCAGTAAAGCTGTATCAAAGCTGTAGCACTGCAGAAGTCCACAGGTCCACTTAAATTGGAGAGTACATAAGTAGAACAATAAGGGACAGATACCTTCATTTTCATTTACTTGCCTTAATGATTTTTATCTTTTTCCTAGGCGTATTGTACGGGGGCAGACAGCTGAGAGTCTGGCTGAACATAATCCAGAGCTTTGCTACAAGAACTTCACTGACTGGGGGAAGAAGGGGTCTTGCCCAATCCCCCAGTTTTCAGGGAATCCTCCTATGGTAAGCGCAGTTGTCTTGATTATAAATCCAATCTAAAATGTTGACAGTTTTTTTGTTAAATAACTTAAACACTTGCTGCGGAAAAGCAGCTGTGTAGCCCCATGTGCTCTTCAGTGGCAGAAAGTGCTCTTCCATTACATAAAGCCATAGATTTCAACACAATGGATTATATGCGTAAATGGACTACTGACAGACAAACCACTTTCTGTGTCCATAAAATGAGCAAAATTAACAGGCAAAGCGAAAAAGCAAATTGTATCTGAGAACTGTTTACCCAAAATGTCTTCTGTGGCTTGTGGGGATTTCTAGAAAGTGCTATAATCCAAATAATAAATAGTATCACATTATTATGGATTAATAATCATTAACAGAAAAGTAATGCCTCTGGAAATCTGACATTGAAACTTCAGCTTTTCTTGACTAACCAGGCTGTTTGTCCTTTCACATTTCAGGCTGATCTGTTAACAGAAACCACATCTTTTTCAGCAGCAGTACTGACCTGAGTCAATAATACATTCAGAGCTTAACTTCGCATTTCACTTAGTTTCCTTAATTTTCAGACAGAGGCAAAATCACTCAGAAAAATACCTTGCTCTAACTCCAGTAGCAACTGAAAAGCCAGCTGTGACTCTCAACAGAGAAATAAATTACCTCTCTGACCTGAAGTAATTTTGAAGGTGTCATATCCCATAAGCGTTCCCTATTTTGGTTAATAAAGACCATAGATTACTTGAATTTCATGTCTGCTCATAGCATTTCCAGGACTCAGTTTAACCTAAGTTGCCATCCTCCTCAACTGACTTACTTTTTTCTGCTTACAGACATGGAAGTGGGTAGTAGGTCCCATGTTTTTGTACTTGTGCGAGAGATTGGTGCGGTTTTGGAGGTCACAGCAGAAGGTTGTTATCACAAAGGTATGCGTTGACATTACATTAAACAACGAGCAAAACATTATGAATTTTTCCAAATGGTGCAGCAAAGCCAGCAGCTTCCACACAACAGTGTTAGCAGTGAAAGGAATGTTCTGGCTACTATCATGGTGCTAACCTCAAACATCCAAATGTAGCCTGCCACTGAAAGTTTCCAGTGGTACTATCCAATTCCCTATCTTATTGTAGCCCTATGTTTCTGCCCCTGTATATACAGTCAGATCCATTAACATTGTACTCTGTGCCACTGTGTAAGGTTTATCTGGAATTAACTGAGCAAACTTAGATCTGGTGATGTGATAAAAGATGTGCTAGTCTGACCTGTCCCTTTTGGAGTGACTGCAAGCATGGTGTGAAAAAATACTTCAACCAAAAATTCAGCATCCTCTGCAGTCTTTCATATGGCTGTTAGGTGCTGTTCATCACTCCCTGTTCTGCTGGGAACAAAGTTTCACCTGCTCTCCTTGGTCTCATAGCAGAGGACAATGTTAGTGATGAAGGATCCAGTGAATAGTGAAGACAGCCTTTTTTCTTTTCCCCGCTTTTCCCCTTTTCCTCTTACTGTAGGTTGTCATTCACCCCTTCAAGACGATTGAGCTCCAGATGATGAAGAAGGGCTTCAAAATGGAGGTCGGGCAGTACATTTTTGTCAAATGTCCAGCAGTGTCTAAACTGGAATGGCATCCATTCACATTAACCTCTGCTCCAGAAGAAGATTACTTCAGCATTCACATCCGTATTGTGGGAGACTGGACAGAGGGCTTGTTCAATGCCTGCGGATGTGATAAGCAAGAATTCCAGGAGGCATGGAAATTACCCAAGTATGTACAGACTCTCCATGCTAAACTCAACCAAAACCTATGACAGTTTAAATTTTGATCAACCAGTTTGATGGTACCCATCATACAATCCTTAACTACTTCCATCACATACATGGGCCTTAAATGTCTCTTTGCAGTTTCTTGCTATCAACCTCACCTCTTCTTTTGCTGACATTTGAAGTATTCAGCCCAAATGTGCATTGTAGCAGACAAAACAATTTTGTTATTTTAAATGCTATTAATAAATATTCAGTCCTAATTTACTACGTGTACTTTCAATTTCAGGATAGCTGTGGATGGCCCCTTTGGAACAGCGAGTGAGGACGTATTCAGTTATGAAACTGTTATGCTTGTTGGAGCTGGAATTGGGGTCACCCCTTTTGCATCTGTACTCAAGTCTGTTTGGTACAAATACTGCCATGCGACCAACCTAAAACTCAAGAAGGTATATGTTCTCTTTCCCAGAACCCATGTGAATTGTTCAAGGGCCAGCAGCCTAAATCAAAACAGGCCCAGCAAGGGTGATCTGGCTCCAGGCATGTGCGAGTCCTACAAGAGGAGCCCAATTACCTCACAAGACTAGAAGGCAGGGAAGCATGGGGGTCAAAAGCAAAAACATAATGAAAGGAGAAATAGCCTATGAGCAAAATCACACACACAAATTTTGACTGTGCCCCTGGGGATTTCCACTTTCAGTGGAGATAACTATTATATGACTATCTGTGTGAGAAACAGAATGTCCAAGGCGTTAATACTGCCTGTGCAAATATTGCATTACTTCCCTAAGAACAGAAAGAGCAACTTTAGTTAGTGGAAGAGCACTGCTACTATCCTCTCTCCTCCTGCCCCTGGAAACTCCCTGTGTAGAGGTGTGGGATCAGACTTTGCAGTTATGGTCATATTTAGAGAACAGAACTGGTTTTGTTACCTACTTTGATTTACCTTGCCTGTCAGAAGGCAGGGTGATAGAATCTACCTCTAAATCATTTATTTATGTCCTAACAAACTCTTTTACAAGTATGTAAGTGGGGAAACATCATGAACTAAAAATGTAACCTGCTGGTGGAAAAGAAATAGGAAGATATTTCCTTGTTCTTGCAGTCACTTAATCTGCTTCACAACCCTCCCAGTGTCATGTCTCCTGAATAGCTTTGATTCCAGCCTTCATCTCCATCTACTGAAGTGGTCGGAGCAATTTTCTACAAGATCTCTACAGTCCTCATTCTGTCAGTGACATAAAACCAGAAACCATAAATGCCTGTGTCCCCTGACAGCTCATTCTTGTCTCTTCCAGATTTATTTTTACTGGCTTTGCAGGGACACTCATGCCTTTGAATGGTTTGCTGACCTTTTGCAATCTCTGGAGGCTCAAATGCAGGAGAGGAATAATGCAGACTTTCTCAGCTATAACATCTACCTGACAGGCTGGGATGAATCTCAGGTAACTACAAGGTGGAAAATGTTGCTTCTGTATGCACTGAGGCTGATGTTAGCAAGTCTGTTATGTTTTGTTAAATGTTCAAATTGTCTATATCATTGGCTTCCATCTGGTCATAGAGGTTTTAAATGCAGACAGGTATTGTCCACCAGAAGTTACATGGGATCAGCTGCTAACGTACTAATCCTTTCTCATTTACTTTTGCTGTGGAGTCTGGGAAGCAGTCATTCCCCACGGCAGCAACCTCAGCTGACCATGCAAATATCTCTTAAGACAGCTAATACTGCTTAAAACAAATAATGGCATCTGGGACAGGAGAAGCTAATGCACAAAATTTGAGTGATGGCAGCATATTTATTTCAGGACTTTCCTGAGATCTCTATCTAGTCCCATGCATGAAGGTTGCTAGGTCACGGGGGAGGAACAAAGAAACAGCTCTTCCGTGAGCCACTTGATAATGTCTGATTCAGTCAGGAAAGGTGCTCAGCCTGTTACTTTAAGTAATGTTTTATTTTACCTACATCTCACTGTTGCAAAGTTCACCATGTGCCTAAAGTGCTGTATCTCAGCTAGGCACACATGGAGGGGCAGGAGCAAGGTAGGAAGTTAATCACACATGAAGTGGAAAAAAACAGGAAGGAGAAAAGTCCCACTATTTTTGCTTGGTGAAAAAGTTACCTGTAACCTTTTCTCATGTAAAAGCGATGCAGAGTTCCTCAAGTCCTGAACTTATGCTCTTAACGACATCTTCTCTTCCTGGCTTTACTTAGCTTAGCTTAGCTAAGTGAAGGTGAAAGTTACACAGGGAGATGGACAAAACCTCCTCATATGGATCAATCCTTTCAGAGATCAAGCTGGCAGAACTTCATTAAGGTCAAGGGGTCTGTATAATTGTACCTGAAAGGAAAGTTTGGTTTTAAATTACAGCTTTATCTTACAGTTTTTAGTTTAAACCAGTTCATTGCAAAAGAAATTTAATTAATTGCTAAACTCAATGCTTCATAGCTTTAACTCTTGAGATCACCCAGTCTGGGGAAAAGGAGGAGGTAGACACTGATAGTCAGGTTTTTACCAATGTTAGCTTTCCTTTCTAAACTCCATATTCTTGTTTTGGAAATAATTCAGTGTGTATTGACATTATTATTTTTTTTTAACAGGACATAATGCTGCCGTATCTAACTCTGTCTTTACACTGTCCTTTGTGTTTCATTTCCTACAGGCCACTCACTTCGTAATGCATCATGAAGAAGAGAAAGATGTGATTACAGGCCTTAAACAGAAAACCTTGTATGGAAGACCTAACTGGGAAAATGAGTTCAAAACTATTGCGGGGCAGCATCCTGGGTAAATCTGCACAAATTCAGTGTCTATGGACTTCCCGTATCTGAATGTCATAATAGCACAATCTTATTCCTTTTGCTGACAAAGTTTGAGGAGCACTTTTTTTCTAACTATCTTCAGGTATTTTATACTATCGACAGTCTTGATAAAATCATTTTACCTACAGGTTTTAGAAAATCGTCCCTTTTTGGTGAGGTACTTCATGGAGTGTTCGAGTAGTAGTGTAAGTTTTAGAAAAAACATATCCCATCATTATAGCTGAAGTAGACAGGAATATCAGGTGACATCTAAATACCTCCAAAAATACTTTCCACCTCAAAAAAAACAAAACCTGAATATGGGTGACCTTTATCTGAGCACCCAAATTTATTAGGGAAAAAAAACCACCCCTCAGAACAGTTCCTTTCAGGAATTTGTGCTGTAAGCTATTGAAGCTTTATTTCCTTGATTCCACTGACTTCAACTAACCTGTCTTTACTGACTTGTGCTGAGCTGAAATGGAGACCACCATTTGTTTCAGAAGCAGGAGTAAGTACCTTTCAGGTTTTAAGGGGTTATAAGTTTTAAGGAACAGACATCCAGTTCAGCTTTAGTTCCTGTAATTGAGAAAAGAACCTTGCACCTACAGGATGTAAGACTGATTTACATGAAGAACATCTAGCTTTCCCCATACTTAGTTCTTGACCATATTTTCATTTTCTTTACAGCTCCAGAATAGGTGTTTTTCTGTGTGGACCTGAGGGCCTAGCTGACACACTCAACAAGCAGAGCATCAGCAACTCAGAAGCTGACCCGCGAGGAGTACACTTCATTTTTAACAAGGAAAATTTCTAACTCCCAAGCATATGAGAGACATTCAGTGCAACAGCTAAAGACTGGATCTCTTTTTCTATTTGGAGTCTGGGAAGGACAGCCCAGCTTCTAAAGTCAGCTACACTAACGCAGATCTGTTTGCTTCTTGGAAATTATTTTGGTGCTGGGGTAGAGTAAAAGAGTCATGTTTTACATTAGGCAAGTTTGCACTACCTTCTGCATGCTTGCAATTTAGTATAAATCTATTATTCCCTTTGTCTGTGTAAGGGGATTTCCACTCAATTAACTGCCTTTATATATTATTCATAATGACTGCTGAAGCGCTTAGACAGCCATACACATTTGGGACCCAATTCAAACTGATAAAGCTTAATGCTATTAATCAATAAAGCAATCTAGCATAGTGCTTGCTATTAGGAGACAGCTTATCCTGGGTGCAGCCAGGATGAGCTGAAATGAGGGGTGTTCAGGAAGAGTGACTGGGAAAGATTATTCCTTACAAGAGGAAATTTCCTTTGCAGTCCAGCATCTTTCAGGCTTCCAAATACATGCCTATACAAGAGATAACACAGGCAGCTGAAAAGCAGGCATTCCTCTTAGGAAAGTGGAGCACCAGAAAGAGACCACCTGGATTTCTGAGTGCCACCCCCACCCCAGCTGCTTGGGGATTGACGAGGATGGATTGAAACCAAGTCCCACACCTGGTATCTGAGTCATTGCTCAGCTGCTTTGAACACTCTCAGTTTCACATCTTCAAATTCATGGTGTGCAATGATCCAAATAAGAAGAGGTTTTGTACTTTAAATACTGCAATTTCTGTTTTTCAAGACTGAAAAATCTTTTGCTAAATGATTTAATGTGATTTTTCTGAAGCATTCTTCCCTGCCCATGGCAAGGGGAGGTTGGAACTAGATGATCTTAAGGTCCTTTCCAACCCTAACTATTCTATGATTCTATGTTTAGCTGTTCCTCTTTGATGGTGAAACAGGTTTGAGAAAGCAATGATCACGTGGGCAGTAGCTGGAATATCTATGAATGAAGTTTCCGATGTGTACAAGACACCCATACACAGCACAGTACTCCTGTACATACATTACAGGTAACAGGTTCTTAAAGAAAAAGGAACTGAA
>JAOEHY010028987.1:0-12682 GCA_025447955.1 Psilopsiagon aurifrons
GCGGGGGGAGGTGAGCCAATGACTGCATGGTACTTTGTTACCAGCTGGTCTTAAACCACAACACGCCATGTTTATATGTGTGTGCTCAACCCCTGCCAATGGGTTTTGGCCTTTGTTGTAGGAAAGTAGTTTTCCCTGGGGACACATGGACATTATGAGGTATTACAAATGTTAGCATGTAAAATAAGTTACTCTGGTTTCAGTGGAATCCTTACATTTAAAGAAGAAATGCATACATGCTCTCAACATTTTGGAAAGTCTTACCTTTTTGAATGCTTAATTCCTTGCAGAATTCACAGATAACAAGAGGGATTTTAGTCCACGTTTTTCTAGGCATAAACAAGGTATCATGTGTAAACTGTCATTTCTTGTAAGGAGACACAGCCTCCTGCCAGTCTCTTTGAACAGAAGTTCGACATTTGCTTTCTGTTAGTAAACACTCTCAGCTTGCCCAGTTTTCATAGCAATGAAAATCCCCTAAGGCAAACAAACTTCTTTACAAAGTGCCTAAGGGTTTGGATCCAGTACTTTACATAGCAAATATCTTTGTTTTGGGTACTGTATAAGAGATTAGCTGCTTTAGTAGAAAGCTGAGATGCTGTGAGATTTGCTAACAGTTTTCTGAAAAGGTTTTATTTCCATCTATGACTGTTGTTCAATTCACAGAAAAATGTTATTTTGATATACTAAGGGGAGACAAAGTTTGTTTCAAAGTGGAAATTCATCATGATGTTGTGTGCAAAAGTGACAAAAATGGTCAATTTTTTTTTTATCTAAATACTTTCAGTTTTGAAAGCAAGATATATGTGTGTGTGTGTGTGTGTGTGTGAGTGTGTGTGTGTTAAAAATACAATGAAAACTTTATTTGATAAAAGAAAAGCCATAAAAAACATATCTGGAAAAAAATCATAATCCATGTACTGGCAAATTATGAAAAGACAAAGGTTTGTTGAAGAAATTGACTGAAGAGTGATAAGGATGTTTTGGAAAACCATTGTCATTTGAAGCACAGCAAGATACGGAATTACCCTCCTTATGAGGGCAGCTTTCTTTGTGTAGCAGCTAGTCTTTTCCTCATGTGTTTTGAAAAATTAAATGCTGTTAAGTAAGCTAATCAACATTTAAAATATGGTCAATTATTTTTGCTACCATTTTTTCATGAAAGTGTATGTTATTATGAAGCAAATACAGTTACCATTGTAAAAGAGCAGTTTTTTTGTGAAGTATTTTCCACAAGTATAGTTCTTTCATCTTGTTTCACAATTTTGCCCCTACCCACCCAACTTTCAACTCTGTCATTACAGTTACCAAGTGATAAAAATTAGGAGCCTTGTTATCCTCCTGTGTTGAAATAGATGATTACATCTCCGTGGGTGTGATTCTTGTCAGCTAACTCCAACTAAATCAGTTTAATTCTGGCATAAACTACCTATCTTTGCACTCCCTGTAGTCAGTAAAGAAGCATGGATTTTTCCTCAGGGAGAAATATTAAGTCTGTCTTGCATGCTTATTTTGGGTCATCTTTCAAAAGTGATTTTTTTTTTTCCCTATCAGCAATCTATTAAAGGTTGCTATATCAGCAACCTTTTGCATGGTCTACCTTTTTAGTGGTCTAACTTTTCATGGTCTAACTTTTGCACGGTGTATTTTTTAGGTGGTTCAAATTAGATGTGAACAGTTCAACAGTGAATGTACAACAGATCAAACATTAAAAGATTTTGAGTACATACAAACAAATTTCCCAAAAATAGAAATTGCACACACAGCAGGAATAATGGCTCCACTTGGAGCTAGTTTTGCCCCATATATTGAAAAAAAAAAAAAAGAATAGAATAAATGTTATTTATTTGAAGATTTGAAAGAAAAGGCTAACCATCCTGAACCAGAGAAAGAATAAAGATTCATAGATCTGGAGACTTTTTCCTTTGTGAATTGTAGAGAGGTTTTGATGAGCATCTCTTTGAGTTCGCCGGTTTTCATGATACAGATAGTTTTCTTTCACTTAGTGTCCTGGGTTCAGCTTAAACCATGACACTTAGGCATACTTATTTTTATCAAGAAGGCTTACTGTGTTTTCTTTTATCCCTCCTACTGTTCAATTATTCCATAGGTGCAAGGGGTAGCCACAAATCAATATGGGAAGGTTATTCAGGCAGAATTCAATCTGATAATGTGTATGTTCAAATAAGACATTGATTTCTTTTATAATTTAGTTTTGAGCACCTGTCCTGAATTGTGCTATACATAGACACCATAAGAAGAACTAGGGGGAATATTTCAGATATGATGGTATTTTCCGATTGCTTACTTGAAGTAGTTTTACTAGAGAATATTAAAAGACATAGCAAATCAATTTTAGAACCCCTGCAAATCAGTTTCAAGATCCTTGAGTAGGTATCATCCATTTCAGTTCTGTCAGGAAAGATCTGACTAATCTAATTTGCCATATTTCGAATGCGCACATCCTCAGAGTGTTTAATTGCCTTATTGAGAGTAATTCCATGGAGCAGGAAGAAAAGCCCTCAGTAAAATTTTAGAAGGCTCAAAGTTCAGTGAGCAAAGTACACTGCAGTGATTCATAGGTAACTTCCTGCACTTAACCAGATGAACTGGGAATCTAAGTAATTGTGCATCATCCCAGGGGACTGATTTGGCCTAAGGTAGAGAATGGCATTGACTGATAAGTAATGAGGATGCTTCTGACAAACATTTCTGTTTAATAAGTATCATTCAGCAAGGTCCAGTAACTTTGGTTGTGTCTAAGTACATGACAAATGAGCACAATGTCGTACACTTTCAATTTTCTAATACAGAAGTAGTCAAATAAAAAAATAAAAATAAGAAATTAAGATGGAATAAAAGCATTTTATCTGTCTGTGTTTATACACTACCATATCTTATTTTGAGTAATTCACAGCTTTAAATTGCATCTAAGTCTGTAAGAGATGATTGAAACATTATTTACTGCTGGAAGCCAGCTATATCTGTCAGCACTCCAAAAATGTACAGTTGACAATGAGTCATAAATAAAAGACTAATTAGTGAGTTAGTTGGAAGTCAAGTTGCTGATTCAGATATTTAGTATCTACTTCACTATGATAATTTTCATATGTTCTGCCCTCATATCATCTATTAAAAGATCTTATCAGAAGGAGGAGACTAAGAACATTGGTGGCTGAAGGAACACATGAGAAAAAAACATGATGGTGTTTAGCTGAAACCTTGAAACAGAAGAAACAGTCCTTAATGCTGGCATGAAAAAGGCTGAGTCAGTGAGGTTGACAGAATTGGTGCCTTTGGAAACAGGAGAATAGGTATTATATTTAGAAGCTCAAAGACCATCCATGAAAATACCTAATTAGTTTACACTCTTGATTTAAGCTCTGTTCCCTTATTCTGCATTTTACTGTTTTTGATTCAAGTCACTGGGAATTTTGCCAGTGCTCCCACTGGGAGAATTAGGTTTACCGGAAAAGCATTTTCAGATATAAAAAGAATTTATAGCTGTATGAAAAATTGCATGCATATCACTGGTGAATCAGGCATCACATATTGAAGGTGACATATATGTGCCAAACTGCAGAGTTAGAGCTGCTTTATCTAGCTCTGTCCCCTAGTTCTTCCTTTGACTTTTATATTCTAAAGAAATGTCAATCTTGTGGTAACACCCTATGTCTTAGTAAATGCCTGTGCAGCTTCTGAAGGTTATCCATCTTTTCCAAGGCACATATAAAGTTTCTGAAGAAACAGTTGCCTATTTCTTTTTAAGCGCACTTTGGAAATCACCAAAATTCTGCCCTAACCTGTTTTTTTATGAACATATGATCCTAAGGGTTCTTGTTATTGGCTGCTAGGCAACTGCACCCTAGTTTGTTAGTTAGCTTTAGGATCACTATGTAGTTAAAGGAAAAAAGCAGGCACTTTTTCTTAAATCTCAAGAAAATGCAGACACCTCCTTTGTATGACTTACATAATGCTTTAGAACTGCCCTTTTCCCCTACCTTAATCAGTTTGGGTCATCGGACAGGATTGAGATATCTGCATTTACTCGGATGAATCTCACCCTGTGACCTCAAATTTCTAGCAGGACTACAGATGTTTATGCTGGCGGGGCGGTGGATTAAGTAAAATAATGAAGCAGTCCTTCCACAATGATCAGAGCTGCTGAAATGGGAGTCTGCGCAGACAGGAAAAGCAAAGGCCAATCTTGGTATATTGCCATTGGGAGTCACATGAACAACTGGAATTCTAGAAAATGAGACCTTCAGGAAAAGAAGAGAAATGGAGTTTGGCTTAGTCTAGCAAAGAGAGGAATGGGGGAAAACGCAAAATCACATTCTATATATTTCTTGGCTCTGTGAAGAGGCCGACAAACTGGCCTTCATGTCAATCGGGAATAGGGCAAGAAATTAAAAGTTAAAACTTCAGTGAGGGAAACTTACACTATCATAGAAATTTAAAGAGAAAGGAAGCTAAAGCAGATGAGCAGATTGCTGGGGAAGAATATGGAACCTTTTAAGAAAGGATTTCTTAAAAAGTTTGGAGCAGTGTCTGTTGGGCACATTTTGAAGACAGGAAGTGAGTATCTTCAAGGTTCCTTTTACTTCCACAACCCTCCTTTTCTGTCATGTTTGCTTTCACTCATCTGTCTCCTTCTTCCTTGCTAAGTGTGCTGTATTGGAGGGGAGAAACTCTCAGCTTCTAACCTTAGTCCCAGTTTTATTTTTATATCTGGACCCCAAATAAGTAATTTCTTTTTATATCATCTGAAGTTTCTTAGGTCACTCTGTGTTTTATGGCTTTTTGACTGGCCTCAGGAAAACAAGTTACAAATGAAGAAGGGATTGCTGTGTATTCTGCTCTCAAAAAGAAAACACAACAGGCAGGAACTAGCTGGAGAAAAGAAACATATGTTGTCTACAAAATTACCACTTTGGGACAGGGCCTTGAGCAACCTAGTCTAATGGGAGGTGTACCTTACTATGGCAGGGGGATTGGAACTAGAGGATCTTAAGGTCCTTTCCAGCTGCCATGATTTAACCAGTCAGCCATGCAGTTTGCTTACTCACTCCCCCCTCTTTCTTCCCCACAGCTCCCAGAGGGATGGGAAGGAGAATCGAAAGCATGGAACTCCCATGGGTTGTGATAAGGACAGTCCAGTAACCAAGTTATAACACAAACCACTTCTGCTACCACCAGTAATAATAATGACAAGAGAAATACAAGGGAAGAGAATACAACAGCTCACCACGTATACCCAGCCTGACCAAGCAGTGCACTCCTCACGCTCTTCCGGGTCTCTGCTCTCCATTTCTGCATCCTGGGCATGATGTGCTGTGGTATGGAATACCTCTTTGGCCAGTTTGGGTCAGGTGTCCTGTCTCTGCTTCCTCTCTGCTTCCCCTCCTCCGTGGGAGAGCATGAGGCTCAGAAAGTCCTTGGTCAGACCAAAACATTCTAAGCAGTAACTGAAACATTGGTGTTATCAGCACTGTTCCCAGGCCGAAAGTCAAAAACACAGTGCTGCACCAGCTACCAAGAAAGAGAAAAATGACTGCTACGACAGTGCACGACACCAACCCAAACCCTTCTATGATTCTATGATTCTAACTCTGCTAATGGAGGGGATAGAATCAGAGAGGCACATGGAGGAAAGGAATTCCGGCAGAAAACCCCTGGTACCTTTTCTGCTATTTGACAGCTTACCCTTTAAAAACACCACATTGCTCAGACTGCAAAATAAAAAGTTGGGCGTTTATTTCATAATTTTTTACTATATTTCCATTTCTGAAGAAGAATTGTTTTGCTCAGTCTGGGATTTTTTCATTGAGCCTGTGGAGTTTTTAAAGCAATGTTGACTATGGTTTTATATGCAGCCAGGCTACTAGTTTGTATTTAAATGCTATCTAGCTAAATTCAGAAATATTAAATTTTCCAGGAAGATTATAAATTAGAAGCAGAAAAGCCTTAAGTCTTTATTTTATTATATCACAGGAAAATAATAAAAGAATTGGAAAGGCAACAAAATACAAGGAAAAATAACTTAGGACTTACGTTATCCGATTACTTTTCAGATGGTGACAGAATACATGCTATTTGTTTGATTTTAGCTTCTGTGTTTACTAACAAACAAACAAACAAAACAAAAAAAAACCCACTAAAAATACTGGTTTTCTACTGAAGTTGCAGTAAGCAGGTCTCTCTCTTGCTCTTTGTCTTTTTCTCTGTAGTGCTGGCAGTTAAAGACATATTTGGTTGGCTGTTGCACAGATCATATATGGCCCCTTTACCGGTAGTAATTTCCTATACATTAGAGTTTGGACAGTGGGAGAAAGCCTATTGTAACATTCCCATGTCCCTTCTGAAGATCACTCCGTTTTTTTTTGTTCCACATGAGAAAGAGTACTTTTAAAAACAAAACCAGGGTTGATAAACTGTAGTCCAGAGGTAAACAAAAACATTTCTTGGAGACTTGTCAGAAAGGAAATCCCACTATAGTTTAAGGGCAGCTAAAATTGTTTTATAATGTCCATATGTATTTATTTTTAATTACAGCAACACGTATCAATAATGTATCTTTGGGCTATTTACGAACCTGGAGTTAAATTCATTATGTAGCTAAGTGCTCCCTGATATACAAGGAATGCAATTCGAGGTGTGGAAGATGACATGCACATAGCAGTATATACATTTGGCCCAGTTTATCCCTTTGATCACACAATGGACTAAAGTAAATTTCAGCAAATTTCAACGCTAAATATAATTTGAATTATAGCAATGTTAACACTAAAACATAGGAGCAGATAGATTCATGTGCTTAAACCCTTGAGTGAATCTGCTCCTCAGATTTGCAATTTATTCCTGTTGCCTTTCCCTCCCACAGCAATGCCAGTGTTGACACCAGCTTTTTCCAGAAATTGCTCCCAACACTTTCTATCATGTCCCTCTTTGTATTAAAATACCTCCTGCAAAAATTTGGGTGCTACTAAAAACAACTAGGCACACTAATGTTCTGCATGTCAAAAAGGATCAGATCATAAATGAAGAACAGCTGCCGAGGCTCAGCTCGTTTCAAATCAGACATGGAAGGGGGGTTTTTTTCTTCCTCAGGGACTGTAGCAATATGACAAGGGGTAATGGGTTTAAACTTAAACAGGGGAAGTTCAGGTTAAGTATAAGGAAGAAGTTCTTCCTGTGAAGGTGTGAAGCACTGGAACAGGTTGTCCAAAGGAGTGATAAGTCCATGTCAGCATTCAAGGCCAGGTTGGACAGAGCCCTGGGTGGCATGGTTTAGTGAGAGGCATCCCTGCTTATGGCAGGAGGGTTGGAACTAGATGGTATTAAGGTCCTTTCCAACCCTAACTGCTCTATGATTCTATGATTCTTTGGTGAGTGGCCAACCATTAAGAGTTACAGGAGTATATAGCAATACCGCCATCTCCTTTGATTTCACCACCACTGTCAAGATGGCTGCATTTATTCTTCTGGATGGAGTCTGTTGATGCAATAGCCCAGGGAAGTAGTCAGGATCTCTGATGCTGTAAGTAATGTTGGTAGTAAGTCAATGATTATGTTCTCACTCAATGAAATGAGTGGTGCCTAAAAGACTAAGCAGTGGAAATAAGAATACAGGACACTTCCCAACCCTTGGTGAGCTCATCCCTTCTGTCCCCTCCAGATAGAGCTGTGCTGACTCTTCGATTGTATTCTTTTGGCCTTTGCATCCTGTATTCTTCTTCACAGAGTGACACAGATGCAAATAAAAAATGAAGATATGTTCAGCCTGTTTCATAACTTTGTGTTGTTCTCCTGGGAGCTGGAAATAGAGAAATCATACCTCACCAAAGTGGGAAGAACAGAGACTTGAAGTTCTCCCCCATTTCTAGCTTTGCTGTAAGCTAAGTTGCTAAGACTTGTGAGGACTTGGCCTCAGTAACACGTTTCCTACACTTCATAATGCAAGTGACTCTGGGTGATCCCACAGATACGTTTGGAGCTGCTTAGACAAAAAAGTAGAACCATATGGTTGTAGGCATACCCAGAATTAGGCAGATTTTGAAGAGGATTCGAGCAGGATTTTGAGGACTTTAATTTCTCAATGTAGCTATTTACAGATGCACAGAAAGCTGAAATCTATTCAGCTAATATGTGGAAATCTTTAGGCCATGAAAGTTCTTCTGAAGGCCTGACCTCAACACCAAAGGTTTTGAGCAGCCAACAGCCTAGCACTGTAACATGAATGTTATTTACCAAGAGAGCTATCTTTGTTTATATGACTTTGTTCATGGCTTTAGAGGCAACTGGACATCCAAATACCTTTAAGATTCTTGGCTTTTCATTTCATTGTAATAACACAGAAAAAAGGAAAACCCCAGGGTCTTCAATTTATTTTAATAATAAGTTGAATGAATGTTCCCATTCTCCTATATATAGCTTTAAAATGTTATTCTCTTTGTTGCTGGCTACTCCTGCAATTGTTTGTCTCTTTTAAGTACATTTTAACTGTATCTCAAAATTCATTCTAGAATGAAGTTGAACAATCTTTGGAGTAAGAGGAATACCAGCATTCAAGATATGGTTATTGCTGCAAGAGTTTTTTGAGAAATAAAAGAAAACTTATCCCAACTGGTAAAAATATATTAAGAAAAAGATCCTTCAGTACATTAAATACACTTTATTAAACAAAGTATTTTTGGTTAATTTTTGCCAAATTATAGTGATATGATATTACACGCAAAAAAGAGCTAACACAACTTTGTCATGTTGGTGTAAAGAAACCACAGTCCAGATAAGAGCAATTGGAAAATTGCATGCCACATCCCACATCCCACTTGTGTTCAGTGGCCACTAGACTGCACAAGCAAAATCCATTTTACTGTATGGAAAATAGAAAGTATGAGTATAAACATCATGCACAGAGATAAGAAACTGACATCTTTTTTACTGTAAACCAATGGACTCCTCATGCCCCAAACTCCAGCCACGAATTCCCAGAATGAAAATGAAACCTAATCTTCTCATAATTTTTCTGCGAAATACAGAAATAGTCTGTGCCAATATACACCCTTCTTCAAGAGTCTGGAATAGAAAATGAAGTTTACTGCCTCCACCTGCAGTTTCTGTCAGGAATACCATCAGCAGTGGTCAAAACACTGTTGACTGACTGTTTCATCCTCCTCTTGTTTGTAACAGCAGTGATGGACACAGTACTCAAAAACTGAGGTGTCATAGATCTGCTGAGAGACAAGACCTTAAGTGAGCTGAAGAGATGAGGTATTAACAGGACAACAAGGCTAGATTCAAAAGGCTGTGTTTTAAAATAAAATGAAACAAAACAATTACCTATATAGACCTTTTAGCAAAGCATTCGCCTTGTGATATGATCAATTATATGAAATATGGAAAGAAAAGCTTAGAACTCCTGTTTCCTAACTTAGCTACTCAGAAAAAAGTCCTTAGCCACATGCAAGGTTTGAGTGTCCAGCTGTTTCCAGTGAAGCCTAGTCATGATTTTTAAGAGCAGATTCTCCTGTTTTAACTCGTAAGGATGAATGAACTTCCAATTTAGCAAAAGGAAATAACTTTGGACTAAGACCAAGTGCTGAGATTCCCAGACTAAAAAGAGATCATCTAAGTAAAAAATACATGATTGTAGAAGCAGAGTTACCCCTTTAGCTATATTTTGCATTAATGAAAATTATGATCAGTGAAAGTTAGGTTTCAGAAAAATATGCAAAGAAAACCTATTTAAATCACTGGGAGAAAAGGAAGGAAAACCCAGTAAGAATCATTTTTCTAAAAAGAAATCTAGTATTTGGCCTGAATAGCCAGGGGTGTGACCTTCAATGGCCTTCAAATGATGTGTTATTGGAGAGAAGTGATGCCTGGTTCCATCTTCCTATCTCCACAAAATAAATGAATTATCATTGCATTTCACAAATAAAGGAATGTCTGAAATACTGTGAATAGTCTTCCAAGTTACATCTCACAGAAAAGATAGGAAATATCACCAACATAAAGAAAATAAAAATTTAAAAATTATTTCTATGGACAAATGTGCAAGATAAACCTCTTGACACAGACTAGAGCGTTATTTCAGAGATCACTGGACTGAAACATGACAAACAGAGGTACTGGCGAGTACAAAACAGCCAGCTTAAAACCAGTGTATAGAGGTTACCATCAGTGACCTTCAGAAATAAAATGGAAATCTTATTCTAGAGCAATGGGGCACTCCTGAAGTGTTGATACTATTTGGCATCCCTATTTCATAATTCCTCCCAGTAAACAAGGGAAACCTCAACTAGTTTTTGTTTTCCATAAAAGCAATGCTTAATACTTTCTTTTCGTCCTTTAATTTCTTTCCTTTTAATTTCTTTTCTGGTTTTGTTTGTTTGTTTTGTTACAAACTCTTGTGAGCTCATAAATGATCAGGAAGTAAAATGCCAATGTGTACATTAAGATGAGAAAAGGTAAGACTGAGAGTCTCATTCATGTCTAGGTTGCTAGAAGCTGACCACGATGACAATGATGATATCACATCAAATGTGCTCTTTTGTTCAAAATGAGCAGCATACTTTATTGATTCCCTGTGAAATTGCTCTGAGATGAATCAAAATACCAGCTGCCCCATTTATTGAGCTGTGAAATATTTCTATTCGCTGTGCAGCTGTGTGAACCTGAGCTAATCTAAAGGGCAGATCATCTACAAAAGAGCTCAAAATAGTTTTATTGCAGGCAGTTTGCCTAAGTATTAAATATTCCTTGCTCATACGGGATTCTGAAGAAAGGCTTACAATGAGGGAAAAGCAATATTACTGAACCGAGCACAGATTGCTTCCTGTTTATTATATGTGCATAGAAATTACAGACGACTATTAAACACATCCCATGTGAAGAAATCTCATAAGCAAATGTTATGTCATGGTGTTCACTACCTTGCATGCAGTAATTAGCACTGTGCAAAACCAGAAGACTGGGTGATGATTCCAGTCTTCCTGATACAACCATGTGTTTCTCTAGAGAGCGTTATTTCTGCAAGAGATCGGAAGGGAAAAGAATAGCCTACTAGTTTGCTTTTTGACAGATGGTCAATGATAAAGCAGCATTAAAATCAGCCAACCAGCTTAAAGCTTTTATTTTAGTGCCAGCACATACGTATGTTGTTTGGGAATTATGCTCTAATTAACCTAAAGCATGTAGTATTGCTCTTTTACACGCAATAGGAGGATTAAGTCAGTGCAGAAGATTTTACAGCCATGAAAATACCACTGGTAATAAAAATTCTAAAAAACATGTAGGAATACTCTAAGAGAAGGACTGGAATCTTTTTTCCTTGTAGCATTTCTTTTCCTGCCATATTTTGTTTTTTTTTTTTTTTTTTCGACAGGAAATGCTTTCATCTCAGACAGTATATAGTTCAGCACATTCTAAAACCACTTATCTGTGGCAAATAGTTGAACACTTCTCAGCTACAAACCTTGGGCCATATAGCTCCAAAGGAAGGAAAAGCCAGTGGGAAAGAAATTAATCCAGTTAAATCTTTAAAGGAAAATCTTAAAAGAAAAATGAGACATTTCAAAAAAGCTGAAATATTTGTAAGATAGCCTTACTAACACCACTTCGGGACTTTTCAGTCATTTTAAAAAAAAAATTCATCCATTTTTCTATTTGTTTACACATGAAATAGTGGTTTAAAAGATGGCATTCAATTACATCCAGATTTTTAGGGACTTTAATAATTTCTGGGTAGAAAACTATTGACAGGATGTATTTTATTAAGGAAGATGGAAAAGGGTGTGTGTGCATTCCTTGCCATCTTCTTAGTACAACCCCAGGTCAAAACACTTTTGTGACTAACTGTAGCTCCTACCATCAGTCATTTCCACTTGGTAAGGCCATTCAGAAACAGGAAGTAACTCTTGGCAATCTCTTGAGAGAGCAGAATGGATTGATAATGTACTTTGCAGACAAATTATAATGTTATGGAATACGAAACGGGTTGCAGAAGGGAAGACTTGAGCTGCCTCTGGGATAGAAAAGAGTGGATAAATGCACAATAGGATGAACAAGGAACAGGACAGAGCAATACTCATGGTCACTGGTCTGAGAAGAGGGTAGGGCATGCTGCTATTTGGGAGGAAGGAATGAGAGCAAGATGATCCAGAACATAAAACATTCGGCACTGGGGGGCTGATCACGTCTTAGTGGAGCAAAGAGGATGACAGACCTTATAAGAGACACCCCTACCACTGGAGAAGTTCAGAGACCTGAGCAGGATTTCAGTCCAGAGAAAAAAGAAGGTATAAGGGAAGGGGGTATGACAGAGCACCCAGACTTTCTCATAAGAGGGTCCTCTTCACAGTCAGAGAACAGCTAATAGGAAATAAGAGCTAGCCCTGCCAGGAGGAAAATGCAGAGGGACAGAAGGATTGCAGATAGGACACAGTGATGAAATAAATGGAGGAATGTTATTTGTTTACAATAAACTTATCTGACAATGGCTGATGAAATGTGTAATCGCCTTGGTGCTGCTGCTGCCCCATGCTTTTTTGCTTTTTTACTACCTAGCTTTCACTGCTGCCCAAATGCAGCAATGCTTTCAGTTGAGTGGTGTCATGGGTTCAGCAGTAGCAGTCATTTTTCTCCTTCTTAGTAGTTGGTGCAGCACTGTGTTTTTGAC
>JAOEHY010028989.1:0-12420 GCA_025447955.1 Psilopsiagon aurifrons
GGGGGAAGAAGGAGGG
This sequence comes from Psilopsiagon aurifrons, assembly GCA_025447955.1. Taxonomy (NCBI): domain Eukaryota; kingdom Metazoa; phylum Chordata; class Aves; order Psittaciformes; family Psittacidae; genus Psilopsiagon; species Psilopsiagon aurifrons. The sequence goes on from JAOEHY010028989.1 coordinate 17, forward strand.
GGAAGTGAGTGAACAAAACTGCTTGTTTTACAACTTAAACCGCTGCTGCTCTTTTAGGAGGGGGAGGTGGGTGAACAAACTGCATGGCTGATTTACGGCTTAAACCATGACAGTTCTTTTTGGCACCCAACATGGGGTACAAAGGGTTGAGATAACGACAGGAGTAATAGTCACTCGTCACAATGCTCCTCCCTAGCAGAGCATGAGACTCAGAAAGTCCTTGGCCAGACCAAACTGTACTAAGCAGTAACTGAAAACATTGGTGTTATCAGCCCTGTTTACAAGCCGAAAGTCAAAAGAAAAAAAAACACAGCTCCACACCAGCTACCAAGAAGGAGAAAAATGACTGCTACTGCCGAACGCAGGACAGGCTAGTTAACCTCAAATTCTATAAAATGAACATTAAATGTTTGACATGAAAAGAGAAAAACCTTTGTTAACATTTTTAAATGTTTGCATTCAACCAAGAGGAGAGAGTGAATAAAATATTATTATAAAATAAATATGAGTACTTGTTACTCCCTAGATAGCTCTTACATAGCCAGTAGGTTATCACAACGGCAGACAGAGTACACTGCAGAACAGTTTCTCTTCCCACAGCTGAGTGCAGCTTAGGGCAAAATTATAATCCAACAAAGGTAAACATAGATAGAGCCTCAGGCTTCGCACATACGTTACTGGAGAAGAAAACATTTCAACTAAAGAGGGATAGATTGGTTAGCAGGTGGCTAACCAGCATGATCCCAAACATAACCACAAACATTTCTTTTTGTAATTTTTATCTCAATTCTAGTTTTAAATACTTTGGAAGTCAAACAAGATGAAGGGATTTTATATTTCATGGGATGACTCTCCTTTGTTGATCAGTGTGCCATTACAAAGCATTGGGATACAACCTAGGAAAGCTCTTATGCATCTTTCTTTAGAAATTCTGAAAATTAAAGTGATTATTCTGTGATTCCTTAGAGGCCTAATTTGCAATTGCAGATCCAGGCTGACTTGGCAGTGACTTTTCTTTCATTGCCATAGCAGAAATGTATGTAGTAACAGCTGTGGAAGAACAAAAAAAAATAGAAAAGTTTGCAACGAATGTATTTGCACACATAGGCACACACAAGCTTGTACATAAGCCATTAATGCCATCATAACGACCATTTCTATCAGGGCAGTGACTGACATCAATATTAGGCCTTAGCATGTGTCAATCAATTTTGATTTTTAATAGAGGTCTTGCTGGAAAGGCAAAAATTCTGTTAGGTGGAGTACTTTGTAGTTTTGAAATGCAATTTAATTACCCACAGAATGAAACATTTAGAGAAACGCTAATATACTTTGATATATTTTTTAAGCACATTACATTAAATGCATCAGTAGTTTCAGAATTTTTATATACAAGTTGTTGCCCTAGATAGACAAATAATCAGGGTACTGAAGCATTAGAATGTTGTCTGAAATTACATTATCATCAGACTCAAAAGTATTAAACCCACAGCTTCTCAATCCCCGAATATTCAAACTGTTATAGTTGCGTTTTATTTAGAGGCAAAGAAACCAAAATTTGAGGACAATTAGAATAAATAGAGATATGGCTATAGATGGATACTTTCTTGGGTACTTTCTAATCTATTAGAATTGTCTATTAAGATAATAATCTATTACTAATCTATCCAATATTATTAATCTATCCATTAGATTATAATGTAGTCAAGAATTCTAAACCAAATCTTGCTCAGTGCCAGACAGCAGCTTTGGATTTAGGCACAGAAAGGCACAGGCTTTTCACAAGATTCATGGTCCTCCCAGTTGCCTCTTCGGGAATTGTTGGATAGAATCACAGAATCACAGAGTAGTTAGGGTTGGAAAGGACCTTAAGATCATCTAGTTCCAACCCCCCTGACATGAGCACCAAGCCATGTCACCCAAGGATCTGTCCTACCTGTACTTGAACACCGCCAGAGATGGAGCATTCACAACTTCTTGAGCAAACAATTCCAGTGCCTCATAACCCTCACAGTAAAGAACTTTCTCCTTATATCCAGTCTAAACTTCCCCTGTTTAAATTTGGACCTGTTACCCCTTGTTCTATCACTAAAGACCCTAATGAAGAGTCCCTCCCCAGAATCCCTATAGGCCTCCTTCAGATATTGGAAGGCTGGTATGAGGTCTCCATGCAGACTTCTCTTCTCCAGGCTGAACAGCCCCAGCCTTCTCAGCCAATCTTCACACAGGAGGTGCTCCAGTCCCCTCATCATCCTCGTGGCCCTCCTCTGGACTTGTTCCAACAGTTTCATATTCTTTTTATGCTAAAGGCACCAGAACTGTACGCAATACTCCAAGTGAGGTCTCACGAGAGCAGAGTAGAGGGGCAGGATCCCTTCCTTCGAAATGCTGGTCACTCTTCTTTTGATGCAGCCCAGGATATGGTTGGCTTTCTGGGCTGTAAGCACACACTGAGGGCTCATGGTAAGTTTCTCATTGACCAACACACCCCCAAGTCCTTCTCTTTAGGGCTGCTCTCAATCTCTTCTCTGCCCAGCCTGTATCTGTGCCTGTGTTTACTCCCACCCAGGTGTAGGACCTTGCACTTGGCATGGTGAAACTTCACAAGGTTGGCATCAGCCCATCTCAAAAGCATGTCAAGGTCCCTCCAATGGCATTACTTCCTTCCAGAGCATCAACCAAACCACACAGCTTGGTGTCATCAGCAAACTTGCTGAGGGCACACTCAATCCCACTGCCCATGTCACCAACAAAGGTGTTGAACAAGACCAGTCCCAACACCGATCCCTGAGGGACACCACTTGCTACTGTTCTCCAGCTGACCATTGAGTTGTTGACCACAACACTTTGCATGCAGCCATCCAGCCAGTTCTTTATCCACCAAGTGGTCCATCTATCAAATTGATGTCTCTCCAATTTAGAGACAAGGATGTCATGAGAGTAGTTGGATAACCAAGCATTAAGAGTTGATCCCATCTATTAATCCTCTATTCCTAAAACTAAGTGGAAATTCAAGATTTAGTTAAAATGCAGCTTAAACATGGTCACATAAACTTTCAACAGATAAACATTTTTTTAAATGTTAAAATATGGCAAGAGTATCCGAAAAAGTTTTTCCCAACTTGTTCAGTATTTCAGCAGTCCTATAACTTCATTTAGCTCTCAAGTCCTGTGAGTGCATCCTAGTACAGATAATACCAAACACTAGCATAAGACCTCCACTAACATTAGCAATTTGGAATCACAGCTTACCAACCTGAAGTTAGAACTTATACAAGATGCTGACAGGAGCCGTATTTATTAAAATATGCCTTCTCACTACTTCCTAAAGATCTAGTAAACAAATCAAGACAAAGAACAAACCACAAGTAAATATCTGTATAAATGATAATTGGATATTGTAATACAAATAAAGTGCAGGGTAAAGTCAAATTCAGAGATTTTTAAAGTAACATCCAACGTGTTTATGTTGATTTCCAAGGAATATCAGTCCAACAGATGATTTATGAAGAGACTCAGCTGTTGAAAAATATATTAATCTGACCAGTTTTTAAAGAGCTTGATAAAAATGTCCAACGGAATATCGAATGCTAATGGTAAATATGTCTGACGGAATATCCAATGCTAATGGTAAAACATGATTTATAAAAAAATGGTTTCTCAAAGTCTTGTGGCTTAATGGATTTCTCATCTAAAATAAAAACCAAAATTGGATGTCTGCTTAAAATATATGCTAAAATGCAGTCAAAAGAGACAGCAAATATCAGTGATCAATTATAAATAATAATTCAACAGAAGTTAATTTTAGAGCATTTCATCTGTGTAATTCTGAGATGCTTTTACCACAGTAAATATTGCTGTCCTGGCTTTGTTATCCCTCAAGGACCAAAGGCTGGAAGATATTAAAATTACTATTGGCAAGATAGCTATGCCTTATAACAAATGCTGTGTCCTGGGTTCAGCAGCAGCAGTCATTTTTCCCCTTCTTCGTAGCTGGTGCAGCGCTGTGTTTTTGACTTGTGGCCTGAGAACAGCACTGATAACACCAATGTTTTCAGTTACTGCTTAGAACATTATGGTCTGGCCAAGGACTTTCTGAGTCTCATGCTCTGCCAGGGAGGAGGGGAAGCCGAGAGGAAGCACAGACAGGGCATCTGACCCAAACTGACCAAAGAGGTATTCCGTACCACAGCAAGTCATGCCCAGGATGGAAAAAACTGGGTGCAGGAACCCGGAAGAGTTCAGTTCATGGCTCAGTCGTCTAGTGGTGAGCAGTTGTATCCTCTTCCCTTGTATTTTCCCTGGTCATTATTGTTATTGGTGGTAGCAATAGTGATTTGTGTTATACCTTAGTTACTGGACTGTTCTTACCTCAACTTGTGGAAGTTACATTCTTTCGATTCCTCTCCCCATTGCTTCCCCCCCCCTGGAGTTGGGGGGAAGAAGGAAGGGGAAGCGAGTGAGCAAACTGCGTGTTTTACGGCTTAAACCACAACTTGCAGATATAAAGTTGCAAAATAAATAAATTCTTAGAAATCCACACAAATGTTAATACATTTTAACAGTTTCAAAATATAAATTGTACCATAAGAATAAGAATATAAAGAAGACTGGAGGATGACAAAAATTAGACCATAATTTATTTATTTGGACTTAGTCCAAAGATGCATGAGCCTAAACATTTGAGTAATAAAGTGCTGTTAAAAGTAAGTTTTGAATGCAACATAAAACTGAAGAGATATACCAACTCTCTCTCCACGCTCCTGTTACTCCTCTGTTTGAAAAGGCAAGAGAAGGCTGCTTGAAATCTACTTTTTGTAAGGAAGCACAATATTTTGGCCAGGCACCAAAAAATAGGAATGATATTACTAATGTGAACAGGGAACAATCTCTGTTCCCTAATATGCGCCTTGGCAACACACTATGAACTCATGCCAAGATGCCCAGTTCCTTCTAATTTCAGTGGGAATGAGACACAGCATGAAAGTCTGAGGTACAAATGTGCAAGCATTACCATCTGGCCTGTAAAAGCAATGAAAGTATCTTTGACCTTTAAAAGTGAATATGCAATAGTTGTGAAAGAAAGAAATATTTGAATGGTTTTATGGATATTTTGAGGACTTTTACAAAAAATCTAAATTACATTGACATTATAATTAAAAACACTAGTTAAAAAAAAGTTATATTGAATGATGTAATAAAATTGATGCTACAAATCTAATAGTAAATTACCAGTAGTGTGGATTCATATCAATGACATATTTTGCAAGATTTGAATCATGACAATCCATTTATTCCTATAAACTCTGCAATATAAAATACAAAATAATGTGCTGGGTTTTTAATTTTTTTTTTGGCAAATGACTCTCATAAGAGGCACATTAATATATTACTACAGTCAAATAGCTCTCCCCCCCAAAAAAAAACAGATTTTGTGCCCTACAATTTCAAAGCATCTCTACAGGCAACACATAAAGCTTCCTAAATACGGCTGTGCTAAATTGCCCACAGACACTTAGCACCCATTAAAAAAAGCTACTAAAAAAAAAATAGTTATCTGTCAAATGTCTGCTTTTATGTTTTAAATTCATTGGCCTATATGCTTTTTTTAGTGTTAAATTGGAGCTGCAGTGCTGAAAACTCATGTTGTTCTTTGCTCATGCCTCTAGCTTTGACACCCTTGACTAGCTAACCTAGCAGAGTTTATTCCTCTTTCCTCTTCTTTTAGACTCCCCTCAGAACAACTTCGTGGTGGACTCCGGATTTCACATCTACCTTTGCTGTTTGAGTTGAATCTCACTTCCCTCTGAAAGTCCTGAGAAAATCTGGAGTTCACAGATTCTGCTCTCTAAACTACACAAGATTGTTTGCTCAAAATTGAAAACTTTATTAAACTGGGATTTGGCTATGTTATCTAAAAGACAAATTTTTTTTTTTTATGCTTTCAATTTCTAAAGACAACTTGATAGAAATATTTTTGACTGCATATATATGGGATTTTTATGGATCCCTTTTAAGTCTGGCAGAAAGCAGGATGTCCTCAGTTGTTCTAACTTACATAACTGTCCCCACAGCTTCCTGCTAAGTCAAAAAGATTAGTTCATTTGTGATTCATCTGATTTTTGTCTTGCATAATTTCTAAAAATATTTTATAACTATTGCTAGTAGAGACATTAAATATTGTTCACCTAGTTTACTTCTGCTTTGCAAAAAGTAGTTTTTAGTCCTAGCAAAAAATTGACATTATTTTTTAAAACAGAAACTTGAGCTCATTCTTAAGACTCTGGATTAGTCTAAGACATCTAACCAGCCTGCCTAGGACTTTAGAACCAGTAAAGACTATACCCACAGAAAGCAATTTACCCACTGTAGATCTCAGTCACTCAATACACAGATCTCTTCACTGACCAGAGACAGACCTAAAGTAACTAATCTATGTTGAATATCTCAGTTCAACAAGATTAATTTGTTCCTGAATCATACATATGTACCCTGCAGTCTATGTAAATATACTAAAAATAAAGATAAAATCTTCACCTAGGTTTCCTAACATAGGTCACAGAGTTAGAATGCTAACCCGAGACTCCCTAGATCCTACCTAGCTTTTAAATGACTAGCAAAAAAGTATTTTCTGGGTTTGCAGCCTAGTTTCTGCTTTGAACGTAGCTTGTTGCTTTGATCAGCCAACCCATTATTACAGAACTGAATAAACAACTTCCTGACATCATTAGACTGGGTCATGGTGCACACACTCACACACTGCAGAAAAACATCCATGAGCCTTGAGCAGCCTATGCCCTCCCACTTGGTACTTCATGCTGTTAAAGAGTGCAAGGTGATCTTGAAAGTCAAGGGAGGAATAAAGAAAAAAAAAAAAATAAAAAAGAAAAAAATGGAAAAAAAGGCACACTTGGCTGTTTCTTTCCACAACTAAAACTGCATTTCTGCCTGCATGGGTGAGATGAAGAAACTAATGACATTAACCCTGTCACTTTGTCAGGCAGTACACAGACAATTATGTATGCAGAAAGCCAAGATGGCTATCAGAACGAAACCTATTAGACTAAGAAGTCATCTTCATTCCACATACTGCCTCCTTAATTCACATTGATTGCTTAATGGTCACACCTAGTTACAAATTACCTCCATGGTCCAATAAAGACATTTAAATTGCTAAGTAGTATCAACGTTGCAGCATGTTGAGTCTTTTGGAAACTACAGAGAAGTGTCAAAAATCCTAGCATCTGATTCCTAAAGCATCTAACTTTATTCTTTCTGTTTATTTCACTGTTTTCATTTTCTAAACCTATTTATTTCCTTTAAATTTCAAACTTTAAATAAGAAAGGTAACAGGAGCTATGAAAAATCATATGAGAATATTCACAATAGTATTTTAATTTAATAAGATAGACTTGAATACTAATTACTCTAGTGGTAAGCACAAAACAAGTACACCATTCACCAGACCTGAGATGGGTTTTAGCTACAAAAGTGGCAGTAACAGGTCAGCCATACTAGAAGTACTGAATAGAAAAAACACTTATGGAAAAAATTTTGTTAAGGCAGGTGCATGCTGAAAGTAGTTGACATGGTTAAACAGGGGAAGTTTAGACTGGATACGAGGAAGAAATTCTTTACTGTAAGGGTGGTGAGGCACTGGAATGGGCTGCCCAGGGAAGCTGTGAATGCTCCATCGCTGACAGTGTTCAAGGCCGGGTTGGACAGAGCCTTGGGTGGCATGGTTTAGTGGGAGGTGTCCCTTCCCATGGCAGGGGGCTTGGAACTAGATGATCTTAAGGTCCTTTCCAACCCTAACTATTCTAGGATTCTATGATTCTATAGTTTAACCCCAACCGTCAACTAAACATCACAGCTGTTCACTCACCCCCCACCAGCAGGACAGGGAGAGAATCAGAAGGATAAAAGTGAGAAAACTCATGGTTTGAGATAAAGACAGTTTTATAGGTAAAGCAAAAGCTGTGTGTGCACAAGTAAAGCAAGACAAGGAATTCATTCACTACTTCCATCATCAGGTAGGTGTTCAGCCATCTCCAGGAAAGCAGGGGTCCATTACTCCAAACATTCACCTGCTTGCTTCTTCTTTCCCCAGCTTTATATGTTGAACATGACATCATATGTTATGGAATATGCCTTTGGTCAGCTGTGGTCAGCTGTCCCAGCTGTATCCCCTCCCCAGTTCTTGTGCACCCCCAGCCTGCTCACTGAAGGGGTGAGGTAAGAAGCAGAAAAGGCCTTGGCTGTGTGTAAGCACTGTTCAGCGCTAATGAAACCATCTGTATTATCAATACTGTTTCCAACACTAAAATAAAACAGCACTGCACCAGCTACTATGAAGAAAGTTAACTCTATCCCGCTGTCCCAGGCCAAACCAGCACAGTATGGAACAAGAGCAGTCATAAAAAAAAAAAAAAAAAAAAACAAAAACAAGCAGAAAAACCAACCAACCAAACAAACAAACACATCCAAATACCACCCCCAAACATGCAAAGCTTTGTGATAACAATTCACAGGGAAACCTCCTACTTTAAAATTTTGTTTAAGGATTATGGTAATTGTGCAGAGCGTTACATAGTTCACTAAAGTATTAAGCTTGTTCATGAATATGCATGAAAAAAATTGCTACATGTATCTCTTCCCTGACTTTCTTTCTGTTACCTTTTGAAGAATGCTTCTTTCTGGGAAGAGAGGAAGCTTCCAAAGAACTTCTATGTTGAGACCAATAACTATTACTAGAGATGATATATATATGTTTGCTATGGTCCCAGTGATGTGTGGCCTCTGTGCAACAAGTGGGATAGCACAGCTGTTTTAAGAACAGGGCACATGGCATTTGATGAGTTCTGCCTAAATTAAGGAAGCAAACACATAAACAAAAACAGCTCAGGTCCATCTGTTCTGTCTCATGGATCCAGAGAAGTTTACATATTATCTGATTTCTTGATCCATAAATGTGATTGAAGCAAATTATATTGTGACACTGATGGCCAGTGAAATATCTCCTAGACTTGCATGTTTTGCTGCTGTTGGCCAGCTGTATTATCATATTTTCAGTGATGGACTCTGGCAAAAGTTGCTTAGGTTTTTAATAGTTTGCAATTTTTCTTTATTGAATCCTAGAAATTAAATATTTATAAATGTAAGCTTTCAAAACCATATAAATGCAGTCAGTCTCACTAAGTTTCATTTAATTCTCTACAATAAGGATCACAAAACCATCTCAGTACTGCATGAGAGCTACTCTAATAAGACGAAGCTACAATTAATTGGGATTAGAGGAAAAAGCAGTCAAGGCACATGTTTAGACCTCAATGTTTTTCCATAGTACAACAATAGCTATTTCATTCTTTTGCCATATGGGCTTCCTTTTTGAAATGGGCAGTCAATCAAATGGACACTGTTGAAATGAGATTCAACAAGGACATTTGGTACTGAAGTCACTATGTACTCCACACTGTACAGTTAGTCTCCCTCACAAACTAAGCTTCTTTCATTCACAGTCACTGCTGAGAATGCTGTGCATAACTTACCTCTACTGGAATAGCTCAAAAAACCCCAACCAACCACTAAGAAAAAAATGTTCAATGGTTTCCAAAGGTGTAGTGCTTTTATTCTGTAATTAAGCAGTAATTTATGATACGAAAACCATCTTTCATCATGCATATATTAATAGCCTGTTGCAAAGACATTAGAGTGAGGAGGAAAGCAATGGCTGCATTTGGAAAAACTACATTATAAATTGTTTAAATTAGCTATTGGGGGAGCAGGGAGGGAACAAGGGGAGCACAGAGAAGAGAAAGTCTGCAGTCTTCAATATTGGAAGCAGCTTCTAAAAGCTTTTATTGGCAAAGGATTATATATAGTGTACATCTGTTTATGATATGGAAACATTACAAACAAAACTATAATACACCAACAAATCTGAAAATATTAAAATCTAAGCATGTGAGACATAACAAAGCCCAAATAGACATTTCAAGTACAGAGATAGCATTTAATTATACTGCTTTTAAACTATGCCAACACTAGGAATCTGCAAGATTCCTGACTCACAAATGACAAATTAGCAATTTCATACAAATGAAATCTATCTGTCTAAGAAGACCATGTTTGATATGAGAACTAAGTTATATTTTGCAAATTTGAGATCATCTCTTGATCACGTGGCATTGAAGAAACAGGTAAAGTTGATGAGGGAGGAGTCAATAGTCACCTTCAAAATCCATGTGAACATACAAATAAAAATTTACCTTCGCATTAGCTATCATGAGAGTATTAAGAAATGCTCCTGATTTCTGTGGTTATGGCTCACTAAGGTAAGGTCGATATATTGAACTGGATTCACTAGGTTTTAGTTTACTTGCTAGCTTCCTCTAGTATATATAGATACAAATCTGAATACATATGTACACATGCACATTTGTGTGACACGTATTGGAAAATATCACTGATTTATCCTAGGTATCCCATACTAAGCCGTAGATGTGAGATATGTAGGGTGCCCAATATATTCTATCAATCATCATTCTATATGAACCTCTCCCTTTCTAGAAATAGTCTGAGAAAGGAATAAGGAATGGGAGCATAAGCTTATAATTCAAAGGTTTGAATAAGAGTAGCTAACATATTTTTAAACTGCTAATGCTTTTAGCAAGTAATGACATAATACTATTTTATGTTTTATCATAGCCATTATCAAGATGACTAGGATGTATATCTTCTTCAAAAAAGTGTACATTTTGCAGAGAAAGTTTTGTGGTGCTTTTAATTCCTGCCAGTTTCTTATTCTACAGCAGAAAACATATGAGGAAAAAACATGCACATTAAATATGATGATACAGTATTGCCACATGTCAAAATATCCACAGTATTCACTACAAGGATGTGCAAAAAGGCAAATAAAACTAAATTGAATGGTTTAAACTACCTATCTGAGTTGCAAGTCATCTTTCCAACTCTCTAAAATTATTAATCATTCCTTTAAATGAAATATTTAAATGTTCTTCATAATTGAAAAGCAATGAGATCATCATTGGATTTAACTTAAGCAAAAGTTAAGTACAATATTACCTGAGAAGACAAAAAGTTAGGCCTAATGCAGGGTACCTTCTGTTGCTTAATCACAGAATATTTATCCTGAAATGTCCCCTGAAAGTAGTTCCTGAGCCCTTTTTACAAATCTGTACATGTTTCTAACCACTTAAACATCAAGGATTTTTGGGTTTTCTGCAACTTCATTTTCACAGGGAAATAGCTTGTGGTTGCTAATTCTTCATCTGCAAGTACATATTGATTACTGGTTGGAAAGAAAAAGAGTAGAACGTAGACACCATGCTCATGTCAACCACAATATAGGAATCTTCAATTAGGTCTGTCAAAACAAGAACATTCAAATTCACTAGCTAACTTTCAAAAATATTGGCCAGAAAGGAAAAAGAAACAATGAAAATAATTCTTAATGGAGACAACAGTTGGGAGGAAACAATTCTTAATCGAGACATAGCAAAAAAAGGGAAATGGGATGAAGGGTAAGAAAGGTCAGACAAGCTTAAAATTTGTATTCCCCCCTCCCTCCACCCCCTACAACTATTTTAACAAAAGGTTAAAACCAATCACATCCTTTCTAGTTCCTCTGTCAGTGCAGAAGCATTTTTAAATGTCTGGTTTCTTTTCTATCTTCGCTGTACATCATTTCAATTGTGTAGAGGATTCTTCACTTTCAGCAGTCTTTCCTATACCTACCCCCTCCAAAAAATCCTCCCTCTGAATAAAACCCCCCGCAACCAAAAAAAATTACACAGCTTCCTACAACTTATTTCACAATTTTCTTTTCCCCAGGAATAATGTCCAAATATTTACTTTTTCTTTGGTATGCCTTGCATTCGTATCTTCTGTAATAATCAGTATTCCACTGATTAGCATAACTCTCATTTATGCTAAAGTCAGTGCCATGCTACAGTCATACATGTGCCTCCAGAAAATATAATTCCACTGTTAGAAACTGGCTGGCAGCATAAAAACTGAAAAGGGGAAAAAAATCCTACGTCTTTGTAATTGCTATGTTATCAGACTGAATTTCATTAGTGGATAAGGCATGCCATTTGTAAGATAAGTATATGAAACATTTTAGCTCCTTTGAGATGGAATTACAACTATTCTCACTAAAAATTACTATTATTGGAAATAGTGTAAAACTGCACGAATATAATCTTCCCAAAAAGCTTCCCAAAAGCTGGGTGACTCCATTCCATTTCATAGAATCATAGAATCATAGAATAGTTAGGGTCGAGAGAGGTGATCCTGCCCCTCTACTCTGCTCTTGTGAGACCTCACTTGTAGTATTGTGTGCAGTTCTGGTGTCCTCAACATAAAAAGGACATGGAACT
>JAOEHY010028990.1:0-18970 GCA_025447955.1 Psilopsiagon aurifrons
GATGCTGGCAGCCCTCAGGGAGGCCTCCCCGGCTGCCCGCCCCGTGGGGCCTCTCTCGGGCTGTCCTGCCGGAGCCCTGCGCTGCCGGCAGAGCCGGTCCCGCCGCCCGCGGGCTCGAGAGGCGACGTGAGGAAGTGTGATGGGGCTTTCTCCATGTTTGTTTCCTTTCTCAGGGGGAGACCTGCGGCCCAGGCGCAGAGCGGAGCGTCAGCTGCCAGCCGCTGGTGCTGCGTGGAAGTCGTGGCTTAAGGACCCCACGCCCGCACCGAAACAACTAAACAAGGGAAGAGGCTTAAATCGATGGTCTTGTGGGCTTCCCCCTGTTTCTTATGGCCAAGGCGCCCAGCGCGGGGCTGGTAGCTGCCGACCCCCGGGTACTGGCCTTAGCTGCTCAGGTCAGCGAGAGCAGAGAACAGGATATCCCCCTGCTACTTCTAAAGTTAAAGGGTAATTAACACCTTTTCTAAAATAAAAGGATTAGGCAGTAGAGTATGGGCAGTCCTGCTTCCTTCTGTCTCCTTAAAGACAGGTCTTTCTGAGTGTTTCTGACGGGGCTGGAAAGTGTGAGGTTGATAATACCGCTTTTCCTGAGAGTATACAGGAAAGTTGAGTGTTCAGCTGGGTGTCGAGTGGCATTTGACTTCGTAACAATAAGAAGGAGATGTTGGGGAGCAAATGGAGAGGAAGTCTCTTTCTGCTCCTCAGCTGTTACTGTGTTTGTAAGACCAATGCTGATGTGGGCAAGCATCTCGCACATGGTCAAATCGCTTCTGCCAGTACTTTTGGTGGAGAGATGGGGTACTTGCCAGTATTTAGTTTTTAAGCCTTAACATAGAACCGCAATCACAAGCTCCTATGTGACTCCCCCTGTCTTTCTTTTTGCCGCATAGCCACTGCTCGTGGAAACTGTAGAAACAAGTTAGGTCCTGTTCTAAATTAGGATGTAATTATAAGGAAGCTATATGTTTCACAGTTTTTGTGGTTTCATCTGGCATAGGAAATTCATACAAATGGGCTATATCCCAGGTAATGTATGTTGTCCCAATTACCAGAGAAGTTAAAAAATGGATTGTAGCTGTAGGAGTGAAAAATGCTAGGGGAAAACGTATGCTGCTGTTCGCCCTTTTAGAATTACCTTGATTCTGGCTGTGTGTACACATAGATTTCAGAAAAAAAAAAAAAATAGTCTTGCACATCAGAATGTCATGCTCCTCTTTGTCTCTCTCCTGTTTTCTTCCCGCAGGAATTTTAAGTAGTGCTTCCTCGGGATCTGAAGAATCAAAAAAAATTAAACAAGATATATACAGTTATGATCTTACTCAGTACTGCATGCTGATCCTTAGACGTGACCACTTTCGGCTGCATGGAGGCTGGGCTACTGCTGCCCAGCTAGCAGAGATACTAAGGTAAAAAAATGCTAAAAAGCTTTCTCCTTTATTCTTTATGGCCTTTTATCTTGATCTTTTTCTTTTCAAGCTGTAATACACTGGCTCCCATCCAGAACAAGGCTTGTTGTTCAGGAAAGGCCAGGGTTAAAGTGCAGGGAGCAGTCAAGAGCAGAGGGGTCATGCATAGCCTAATTGGTCCTGCTTAATTCATTTGCACTGTGTTTTATTGAGCAGGGTAAACTATTTGGTGGGAACACTTTTTGTGTTGGCTTTACCTTTTTTTGTGAACAGTGCTCATCAGTGTCACAGTTCTTACCCAGTCATTGCTAATTTTGAACTGCAGTTATTTTAAAGAGTTTATTCACTTAGATTTCATCTTGCAAAAATCTTCAGCATGATTGACTCACAGCTTGGCTTCACACTATTTAAATATGTATTTAGTAATCCTATTTTATTTATCTATTTACATTTTCAACATAAGAGAGGACCCAGCTCATACCAACTGGACAGCTTGATGTAGTGATAGTGTGAAAATGGCATTATTAAATGCAATTCATAGCTAGTAAATAAGGCAACTTTACTTAAATCCCCAGTGATACAGTCTCATTTTCAATGTCAGGAAAAATAGTAAGTTTTAAATTTTCCCTGAGTTATGCTTGATTTTGGCTTAACTAGGGAGCAGAATTCTAAGGCATGAAGCAATTAGGCAACCAGCTCTTATTTATGCCGTATCTGCAGGATGAATTTTTAATGCCAGGCATTTGCAGTAAAAGATGCAAGATTTATCACCAGAGTTGTGTGATAGATACTTAAATAATCCCCTTTAAGCTATTTCAGTTTGCAGAGAAAACTGAAATTTATTTTGGTTATAAAAATGTCCTTTTGTAGCTAGATGGATCTCAGCTTCGTGGCCAGAATTTGCTTTCTGAACTTTTTCGTAAGCAAAGCCTTACGTATGTGCGTTCACAAATAGCTAACCAAGCCTGGGAAAGATGTCAGAAAGCAAAATTCGTACAAAGTTAGGAAGATTTTGGTTTTGTTGCGCTAGTAGCAGTGTGCAGTACAGAATTGAAAAGCTTCCCAGTTGTAAAACATGCAGTTTCTTGTAAAAAGCCTTCCAGAAATGACCAACATGTTTGCTGTGAGTAAAATAAGAGAGCTGAGATCTGAGGAACAGGTTTGTAGCCCATGTGTATTCCTCAGTTAGAGGAAAGTTCTAGACAGACTCACGGAAGTTTTTGCAGTAAGTAATATTTTTTTAATGCATATTTTTATTACCTGATCTGCACCCCCTGCATCATCAGCCTGCCTTTATCATGTTTTTGTCTACTTTTCTATTTTGCTTTTTTTTTCCCCCTTTGTGACCATTGAAGCCCTTCCCTAGGACATGGAACAAGCCTGAACAGATCCTGTGAAGCTAAAAGAGAAAGTGCCTTGGATATATTTTAAGCTTAGACATGCTGTAATAAAGTAGCAATATACTTGCTGTTTCCAGACTGCCACTGATTCCTCTTCCTTTTGAAGCAGCTACCTTGGAGCCAGTCACAGCAGTTAACCATTGTTCAGTGTTGAACTGACCCATGCCAGTAAAGCATTTGTTCTCTGATGATGTGACATTCATTCGAAGCTGTTCGAACGGTGTATTTGGCCATATGAATTTGTTCTGAATTGAACCCTCAATTCAGGTTGATTTTTTTAATTCTTTTTATTTGTTTTTCCTTCTTCTTCCTCCATTTCAGTCATTGTTGTGTAGGACTAGAGGTGAAAGAAGATCCTGAAGAATTTCACAAGAAATTTCTTCCTTCGGCTATAGACAACCTGCTGGTTTTGGGAAGACGCCTGCAAGCACAATTTATCCGAGCAATCAAGGTATTTAAGTTTTGTAGTTAGCAGAGAACCTCTATAAACCTTCCAAGGTTTTTGTATAAGTAGGGTATTATTCTAGGGACACTGTATTATGAACATTTATTTCCCAGAAATTACAGTATTTTTTTTATGCCTTGGAGCTTTGGAACTGAAGTATGTCATTGTGGAACATATGGTCTAGTACATGTGCAAAGCTAGTTTGGTACCATAGGTTTGTTTAGAGAGTTTGGCTACTACTTTTCACCAGTTTTAAAGGTAGGAGGAAGGAATGCAATTATAAGAAGTATGCTAGAATTAGAGTAGTACAATAGAGAAAAATGCCTTACAAAAGTCAGCACTACAGTCACGGTAGCATCTTTTTAACTTTGTGCATAATTAGTTCAGTCTTTGTAAGGGCTCTGCTCCTACTGCTCTATTCAGCTTTACAAAAAAATGTTTAGGAAGTCTTAAGGTTTTTAAATCAGATTTGTTGAAGTTTGCTTTGCCATACAATTTCTGCTGCCAAATTGGCAAAAAATTCCCACAATGCGTGTTGCTTCTGAACCTGCACTTTGGGAGCCCTGAAGGCAGACTTTGTGAATTTGTAGATTTGGACACTTTCTCACATTTCCCTCCTCCTTCTTTGCAGAGAAGGGTTTTGCCTATCGAGGTTCCCTCATCCTTTTGAATCATTCTGAGCTCCAGAATCAGAAGGAGGGACAACAAAAAATACCCAATAAATGAAACCCACAAATAAGTTAAATAACCAACCTCATGGATTCTGATAGTTTCTTTTAATATCCCCATTTCCCTGTGTTATCTATTTCTTGTTTTCTTGCACTTTTCAGCCCAAGTTTTCCTATGTAGTATTGTGATGGACACCAGAACCACAATCAGTTCTCAGAAAGTATCAGTAGAGTAACATTTTCTGTTAATTCAATACTTAGAAATGTGTTTAGTGCTAAAGAAGGCAACTTCCTGAAGAACATCCCAGGAGACTCAGTTCTTATCCACAATATGTAATTTCCCCCACACTTTCTTATTACATCTTATCCTGCATGCTACTTGAGTCATGCTTGTGGGCAAAGACTTCTTTTGAATGCAAATGTAGTCTACATTATAATTAGTACTTTGGCTTTTAAACCTTGTGGTCTCAGAGGTGACTGGGCACCCAGACTTGGTGCTTGCTCACTGGAACTTTAGAAATCCCACTCTACCAGTAGAGATGTGTAGTTTATTCTGCCCTTGTTTGCTTTTTATACAAGCCTTTGAAGTCAAGGGAAATACTGGAATAGCTTTCAGAAACTGATGTGTTGCCAAAACACAGAACAGATAATCTTACATCTTATTACTGTGATTTTGTATCTCTCATTGTCAGTAAGAACCAAATGCAAATTTAAACTGTGACTGATGGCTGGGACTTACAGAACGGATCTAGGAATAGGTTTTCCAGAGTTTCATTTGTGAGCCTGAATTAATGTGGCAGATACCAGGCCAAGTGCTCTGTAAAAACATTTGTCGGCAGTGTAGTGCTATCAAAAGCCCCTTTGCTGTCTCACACCCCCAAGATTTCATAGTTCCAGTGACACACACCTGAATACAGGCTCTAGACCGCACTCTTGTGTGTGTGTTTCATGAGTTCAAATTGGGACTCTTCCTGGTCATTTTTTCCATTCCAGTGTTATCACAGGCAAGCACATAACATTGTTTAGCAAACTGATCAAACTTCAGCTTAATAGTGGTTTGGTGTTTGCTCCCAGACCTCCGAGGAGGAGGCGCTTTTGAAGCGTCACCATGTCAGTTTTTAGGAGCATTTTTCATTTTTACTATGTACTTGGCCACTTTGTCCAGATTAAAGCTTAAATAATGTATCTCCCACTTTGTATTAAATCTGTGATACATTTCTACTGTTCTGTTGTTTCTCTTAGCCCTCCTATGCTATCAAGTGTCTTTTTAAGGAGTATACAAGGCTTCTCTCTCCCTGTTATGGCTTTTTTCAGGAATGGATGGGTTTTTGTAATAGGATTACATTGTCTTCATTGAGCTCATGCCTTGAAGGAATTGCAAGTTTTGGGGTTTTTTTGACTGATTCCCACAGTTTCACCAACTTCATTTGGGAATTTGATGAGGTTTTGGTCTACAAATCCCTGAATCATACAAACCTTCCCACTACATCAAGCTGAAGTCTTCAATGAAGATAACATAACACGTGTTTTACCTACTTGTGTTTTGCTTAGGATGAAGAAAAACAGGATTTTCTACGCTGGTTCCAAACAGTAACTGATGCCATCTGCTGGCTGTTTGGTGGGCATATTCAACTAACAGCATGTGGTAAGGGAAAAGTAAACCCATAAAGCACTTGGAAGTTTATTTAACGGCAAATACAGGTATCAACAATCAATCTTAAGCAAATCCCCACCTAGTTTTGTAAATTGGAGTGGATGTTAAATCAGTTTCTTACAGTAGTCCACTCAGCAGAAACAGTAATATGGAAAATGGCTAAGGTCCACTAAAAGGAAATACTAAGAATTTTCCCTTCTAGTATTTCAGAGTTTCCCTTCTAGTATTTCAGAGGCAGACGTTTAAAGATTTTCCTGTAACTTTCCTTTGTAATTCTACACCTTAAAAATAATTTCCTGATAAGATACAGTTCATCTTTTTACCTGTGTGTGATTAACATATGCAGAAATTTGGTCAGAGTATGCTGCTGGCCCTGAAAAGGAAATAGAGTTGAAAGCAGACTTATAAAGTTGTTGCCACGATGGGTTTACAGATATTTAACAAACTTCACTGTGCATTTCTGACCAAAATAAGCTTTCAGTTCAAACAGTGTTAACCATACTGATTTTAAAACGCAGAATTTGGTTTTGTTTCAAATAAAGAGGAAAAACCTAAGGATCACAAGATAAGTAACTAACTAAAACACATGAGGCCAGAAAGATTACTAAATATGTAGACAGTGATACTCTGGAATTAAAGAGATGGTGCTGTAATGACATCAGTGGACTTGCATTAAATAAGCCTGGTGTAACAAACTGTCGAGGTTGAAGTCTTTATCTTTTCTGTATATTGTTGCCACAGTGATAATTCCACTGTTGTAATAAGAAACTGGTACTCATGTAACATAAAAGGTTTTAAAGCTTTTATTCATTGCAACACCAGTGCCTGAGCAATATCCAAAGGCAGAAAAAACAGGACTTAACACGTTTTTTTTGATGTTGAAGTAGTTTACTTATGCCTGTAAGTTTCACTGTAAAAATTTATAAATTATTTTTTTCCAGAAACAGTATCTGACTTTACTTGCTGTGACTTATGTTCCATAATAAAATTTGTTTGGTTTATGGTATTTTCAAGTCTGGTTCTGATCGAGTGATTTCTTGTTTACTTGGTTTTGGTTTGTTTTGCTTTTGCAGTACTGCAAAGTGATCACTTCCTGCAGTTGTTAATAACAGATGATGTTGAAACAGCAATTCTAATGATGTCTGTTTTGCACAATCTTTTGAAGGTCAATAGGTTAGTAATTTTCATATTGTTTTCTTCTGAATTTTAAATTTTAAACTCAGTTAATTGCTGTTTGGTAAAATAGAATTTCTTCATACAGAAGAATTGTGTTGGTTTTTTTTCCTTAGTCTTTGTTGTGGAAATAGGAAAAAGAAAATAAAAGCTATTTTCTTCATTTTGTTAAATTGAGGGAATGGGAATCAGTTGATTGAAACAGTAGTACGCCTGCATCAGATTGCTGGCCCAGCTAGCTGGGCATGCGGGCTTGTTGGATGCCTGATTTATCTAAAATCAAGTCACTGTTAAAAACTCATAATTTTAGTTAGCACTTAAATTCTGCCCCTTCTCCCCCTCCCCTTTTCTTTTTCTTCTTTAAAGTTCTGTCTTGCTCCAGGTTGATGAAAAGACCCTTCACTCTGTTTTGGATGAACTTGTTTATAAGCTTTCATCTACCACCAATCCTGTCATAGGAAATGCTGCTACAAAACTGCTATTGGTGGTGGCAAAATTTTGCAAGCAGTTTGTGAAGTTACTCACAACTCGCTACAAAGGTTTGTAAACATGCATGGCACCAATCACTTGGCCTCTTACGTTCACTGTGAAAATACAAAGATGGAGGTTTCCCATCTCGTGTGGGATAAGTACCCACTACATATGAAAACTGCAGTGCCATCTTCGTGGTTTTTAATCTCTTCTGTTCATTTTCATTGTAGTTTAAGGTGCCACACCTCTTCCTTTTTCCTAGATTTATTGTCTTCTGTGTAGTGAGGACTCTGCATGTGGCAACTTGTCTCTTAAAGCTGCTGTTTGTCACTTCCAACTTGATGGTCTTTTTTCTGTGTGATGTTTTGCATCTTTTTTTCCTGTGCTGGTTGAATATTGAGAGATCCTAGTAGCAGGGTGCCTGTTACTGCCCCAGTAAGTGCCAGGTATCAGACATCTGCCAGTGTGCTAGGGCTCGCTAATCCAGAACCATCAGAGTTTTACTTAAAGCCAACTTCTATTACAGGTCTGCCGATCTGATAGGTGCTGTTTTGTTACTGAGATGACACCTGCAGTTTGATATCCAAGACTGGAATGAAATTTTTCCAGTAATTCACGAAATTGGTTTATTGTTTTGTCTTGATGCCTTTAGATGAGGAGGTTTATCAATATGCATATAATTTGCTCCGTGTTATTCATTAGTTAATGAGGTGTCCCATTTAATGTTTCTGTCTCTGGCCTAGCAGGGAGATCCAGGAAACCCCTTTGTCCTCTGTCATGCACTTGGAGACTAAGAAAGAGGCTTTGATGTTTGCCAGGTCTTTTATATTCTGGATGTTATTAATGGTCAAAACTACTTCTGAGGAGCCTCAGGTCTTTGGGGACAAGGACAGTGTGAAATAGGTATGCTAGACAAAAAGGTCCAATTCCCTTTTTTTATGTTTGTATTGACTATTTATTAGGCAGTACCAACCAGATAAACTTCTGGACCAGACTGGCAGCTTTGCCACCCTTTTGGCTACCGAGTTGAGAGAGGTGAGCTTCCTATTGGTATGAAATTAAGTATAAAGTGCCTAAATCTAGCATCACATTGCAGCTGCGTGTGAAGCTGCTGTGATAATCTGATCATCCCAACTGTAGTGCGCTGGCTGGTCTGAAGAAATGTATGTCTCCATCAGGGGATTATGCTTTATTTTGCTGTAGAATCACAACATGCCACAGTCATTTAGAGACTGTTCATCTCATTTCTGTGCAAGTATTCTCTTTCCATTAAGGAAAACAAACAAAAAAAAACACCCAACTTTTTTTTTTCTTATTTCTCTTTTTTTTCCTTCTTGTATTTCTTTTAAAGTTAGAGTCCCTATATTAGTTTTCACTCAGGCTTTGGACCCCTTTGGATAGTTTGAGGAGTAGCAGCAACAAGGAAAGCATTACAGCTTTTTCACCAGCTGGTTATCTCCATGGAAGTAACTTGGCTTCACAGTGGCTCAGAGCTGTTGGCAGTATGACGTGCTTCAGTGCAAGCTTCCAGTGGCAGCCTGCTGGAGGTGAGGACATCAGCTGACTCACATCTCCAAGACTAGCACGGTCTTTACATTGGGTTTCCAGGAGGGCCTGGTCCTTATGTCTGTGTGTGTTGACACAACTGAGAGGCACACTTGAGATCTCCCTGTCAGTAGCTGGAAGGCCCATATGGCTGTACTTCTGTACAGAAACTGCCATATTGTTGCATCAGACCCATAGGCCTTCTGCCTTGTGTAGCCGGGCTGTGCAGAGCTCAGGCAGCCTTAGGTCACCCCTTGACTCCATTTGGAGTCTCACCTGTTTCTCTTCTGAAGAAGTTAAACTATCGTCATCTTTCCAAAATGGTGCATATGTGATAGAACAGAGGTACCATTTCTGTTTGTGTGAAAGACTTTGTGCTCCATATACAGGTCCATGTATATAATTATATGTGTGTGTTGGAGTTGTCCAGTTCATGAATATGCTTATGACAGTGACTTGAAGATGGAAAAGTTGAATCTGCAGTTCTTTCAGGAGGCTATCCAAATGTATCTACTTCCTGTCCCCTTTCCTTTTACATCCAACTCCCTATAGAACTCTCAGCCTCTGGGATTTGTCTGATACAAAGCTAAAAAGCACATTACTGTCTTTTTGTATCCTGTGTGCAGCACAGGGAGGGAGTACGTGTGTGTGTGTATTGTGGGGGGAGCACAAATGTCCTTTTTAGCTACTGCAAACCTTAAAAAGCTGTTTTGTCTCAGGAATCGGATGCACATGTGTTCACAGTTAGACTGAGCTATGCAGATAAGACATCAAAGAATTCCAGTTATAAATAAGTTTTTATTATGAAAAATACAAAAGCAGCGCTAATAAAACCCAGCACTTGCATGGTACTTTGCATCTTTGTAGAACCTTAAAATGTCTTTACTGATAAGACACCGAAGTACATTGATAACGTAGCTGCCAGTTACGTAGACACAAGAGATAGTGCCGTAGACATGCGTAACTGTGGTCACGGCATTATACTTCTCTGGGGTGATTGGAGCACCAGGTATTCATTGATAATAACCTGCATTGAAACACAAAGATGACTGACTGACAGTGTTCAGCTCTACTGTTCCTGTGCACATAGAATCAGATTTGATTTTTTTACTTGAAAATTGTTGATTTGAAATCCTGAAAAGAAAAATTCACATGTTGCTTCTCTCTCTTAGGATTAAAGGGGCTTTTAAGTGAGCAGTGGGCTGGCAAAGGATTTGACAGGGATCTTGGTCAACTTTTGGATCTGCTGTACTTGGAACAATCCAATGGAAAAGGAGAAATGCAGGTGCTGAAGTTTAATGAGACTTTTGTACGTGAAATCCTACCTACATGTGATTTAGGCATATTTAAAATGGATATACTCTATCACTTTGACATTTTTTAAAGCTTAGTTTATTTTTTCACTGTATTAATGAACTTTAAAATTTCATAGCGTTTTTTTTTTCCCCCTCCATCATTTTAGAAGGCATCAAGCAATTGCCCAATGGTTAAGGGGCAGTGACTTGAGAGACTGACTTTCTGTTGTAGATTCACTGTAGATTTCTATGCAACCATAGCTGGGGGAGATGCGTTATTTTTGTTAAGAATAGACCAAAAATAACTGTGTCTGCTTTTTTTCACATCACTGTTACAGATTTAGGTCTCTCAGTTCTAGGCAGCATTCATATAGAATCAAGTCATGTAGAGGAAATGCTCAATAAGAAGAGCTGGGGTGTGTTCCCTATACATGAGAAAATGTGTCTTCTATAAACTTCTTAACAAAATTTTGCCTGCAGGTTTTCTCAGAGATAGTACTTTAAAGGCAATCAGGTTATAGCTGTAGGGACCTGCTTTCATCTTCAACAGAGCAGAGTATTCTGTGGTTTTGTTGGGGTTTTGTTTGAGAGTTTTATTTGTTGTGGGATTTTTAAGAAATCCATTTAAAAATAGCATCGATTTTTTTTTTTTTTTATGTTTGTTGCATTTCAGTGACTTCTGATGGTGCTGCAAATGTAACATTTTTCCTCCATTCATTCTTCAAACTTGGCTTTCTGCCCTCTCTAGAGTAGGTATTTTGATTGAATCATTTGAAATATCAAGTGTTTCAGGTGTTTTAAATGCAAATTTCTAACATTGGTTAATGCAGCTAATATGTATTTTAAGTTTGTGCTGTAGATTCATTTGTTTCCCACAGAGAGCATCAGTCCAGATGATCAGATTAGGTGCCTTTACAGGAATACAGGGTTCAGGATAGCAACTGTCTTACAAGACCTGAAGATCCTCAAGCTGTTAAAAATACTAAATTTTGATGCGTTTGAAAACTGGGGTCTTTTTGCCAAATGTTGAGATTGTTCCAAATGCTCAAGCATTAATAGTGTTTTTTTAATGCAGAGAAAATATTCCACCAACTGCTTTGTTCATTTCAGAGGCAGCATCAAGCAGCTTCTGTAATCCAGGCTATGTGGAGGGGATTTCAGACAAGGAAAAGGCTGAAAAAACTACCCCAAGCCGTGACTACTTTACAAAGAAGCTTCAGGTAAACAGTATGGTTTTGTAAAAAACACTAAAGAGAGGGATTATTGGGAAGTTTTGGTTTAGTTTTTCTCAGGTTACAGAGTAACAGGAAGAATTTGGCTCATAATCCAATGTCCTTTTTGAAGCAGGGTTTACCAAGAGTTCCTTCCTCTTGAAGATGCCTTTTTCCAGTCAGCTGATATTTCTGAAACATAAAGGTAACGCAATGCCAATATGAGCTGTTTCACTACAGATTCTTGTAGCAGAAACATCCAAAGTGTGCTTTTCCAGCAGGACCAAACTGCCTCTTCTGGTGCCAACAGCTCCAACTGTCCCTTTCCCAACTGCTAAACTTCTCTGTGAAAAAAACTTTGTGTCTATGATGCTTTTATATGTTTTCTGTGTATTTCTGGCACATGGAAAACTAAAAACGTACCTCTCTGTAGCATGGGATTGCACTAAACAGAATTAGAGGGTGGTGTACTGGTAGTGGAATAGTTAACTTGTTCACAGTTAACTTGACACAAAATTCCACCATAAATTGAGTGTGAGCAGACCTGGAGTTTCCAATCTGCTATGCCAGAGTGCTGCAGAAACCAAAGCCCATAGTGCTTGCTTAGTACAGTGCTTGCAAGACCTTCTTCCTCATTAATATTTGAAATTTCTGACTATCAGAAGTGGGGTCATTTCAGTGACCTAGAAATAGTATCTTCTGACTTGGAGTACCAGAGAAGAATGAAGCTACATTAATGATTCTTGTCTTGCTTGAAGCAGGATTTCAGCAGTAATGTTAGCACACATTATGCTAACTCCTGAGAAATGTAGTGTGAATTTAACGTAGGTCAAGGGTTGTAAATCAAGTTCAGATTCCATAGCAGGTTTTTTCAACCTTTTTTTGTGCATATTGAGCATTACCATGTCAAAGCTAGATCCTAGAAATCAATTAGTCAAATTGCATTGCATTATGATCAATGCGTTAGAAAGCAGACAGTTATGATTTGTTGTCTAGACTGGCATTCAGAAGGATGTCATCTTTAAATTCTGGAAGGTTTGCAGAGACAAGCACTGTGCCTGTGGAGGGCCACTTTTGTGCTGGAATACCAAGGATAATGTCCTTGTAATTCCTTTCTACTGCACTATGCACTTTGAGGCAGTATTCCTGCCCTCATCAGGCACCTTGCAAGCCTGCAGTGAAAAATCAGAGCCCAGAAAACTTGGATGACCGGCTAAGACATACCATGGTAAAGTGGAAGGGAAAGGGTGGTGAGGCTGTCGGCAGTCAACAAGCTACTTGACTTTCCTGTGTCATGTTTCCAGCATGCCTCTGAAGTAGTTCTTGAGTTGTTTAAATGGACTTTTGAATATGTGTGTTTAATAATGAGAGGAGTAGAAGTGTATTCACATCCTTGCAGCTGTGTGTTTATGGCTCTGTCAGTCCCAGTGTACTGAGTAAATACAGTCACTGTTGCACTCCAGAGTTGGATTTTTTTCTGTCTAGGTCAAAGCTGCAGTTAGTGTTATGCTGAAAAGTAGTGCAAGTGCGACCTCAGAAAAGCTTTCAAGAGGTCCTTTTAATTTTTAAGAGTGAGGGTTTGATTATATTCACAGATCTATTTTAGAACAAGTGTGGTTAAATATTCCTGAGGTTGAAACTCCAAACTTGGTTTACCTGCAGCTGTATCTTACACTCTGCAAGTTGTATTTTAGAGACGTAATTGAAGGGAGGCTGATCTGGGCCATGAACTTCTGAAGGAAGCTTGCATCTTATTCTTTGTGTGTTTTGCTTCTGTTCAGAGGCATTTCTCTGCCACAGCGTGGTCTTGTGCAAACAAATGTGTCTTATTATTAGGAGGAGCAGAGAATGAAAAATGTATTTTGCAGATTTCACAGGCAAGCAGCAGTATCAAAGAAACATTTAAATACCTGACAGACACTATTGGTATTTTCACAGATGCACATCTGAGAAGTTCATGAAACACTCGTGTAGTTTCCTACCTAGTGGAGCTGACAAAAATGTCTAGGGGAAATTATTAATGTCATCAAGAGTCCTGTCTGAGCCTGTGACATCATTCCACTTGAAGTGTAATATGTGCCTGCCTGGATTAAAAATGGAAAAATTTAAAGCTCTAATTCACACAGATGTGTTTGCTAAAATTTCCTGAAGACCACTCTGATGTAATCGCATATATCATGGTCTGTCTTGGTAGGTAGCTGTGTGGGCACACTTCAAGTCTGTGTTACTGTCATAAAAGAATTACGGTCTCTCAGTTTGTGGTAGAGGTTCTTTTATCAGTTAGGGCCACAACTTTAAATCCAGATCATCACTTTTACACAATAGCTTCCACCTCACTTTTCCCCACCCAGTTGCAGAGACTGAGGAGAAAGTCTGGTTGAGGAAAACTACAACTCAATTTATATTAGTGATGGGGAACTTGCAACTCAGTAGTACTGTGAGTCTAAAGGTATGTGACATGCAGCAATACAAATTTTGCTGGACATTAGTTCTAGTCTAGTCTTTTTAATCCTTTCTGGCACCCCTTAGGCTTGTGCTCTGTCCATCTGTCCTCTTTCCTAGTGCTTTAGGTGCTCCTTTCATTGTCCCTGCAAGAATACTAGAGGAGAGCAGAACTCAGGGCTGTGGGCCCAGTGGGGTTACTCAGGCTTTGAGTGAGCAAGTGATTTTGCTGCAATATGGGAAGAGGAGGGGTCACATCATTACCTTATTGTGGGGTAAACTTGTAAAGTTTTAAGCATGAAGCCGCTAATGAGGTCAGATCCATTGGGATGAGAAGGGGTAGTGAAGGGTGGGGGGGATCCTGGCTCACAGATCCTCATGTGTCACTGAGATGGTGTCAAATTGGTCTCGGTAGTTATGGGTACCAATAAATCAGTATAGTTAGTATTAATTAATGTAGTGGTCTATATATTGATATGTTAGTGTGTATATATATAATTGATATACAGGTAAATTAAACACTCTAGGGACAGTTACAGAATTTTCAGTTGTCTCATCCATGAAACATCTGCTGGAGCTTTTCCAATGGCAATCACAGTGGGGCAACATCCTAACATCAAATTACAACAAGTACTACAGAACGGAAAGAAATGAAAAAAAAATTCTTTCCTGGCATTCTGTTAACAAAGTTGATGGAGAAAATGCATCAGTCTGTCTTTCCTGGAGAAAAAAAGTCCCACCAAATTGAAGATGTGAGCCTTAGGAGCAACATTCTGATCTAGCCTTGCAGTCAGCATGATTATGGAAAGCATGTGCCATGCATGCTGGTGGATGCACTAGAAAAGGTACTGGGGCACATGGCTAATGTTGCTTTACCTCTTCCTCAGAATATAGAATCAAAATTGTTGTTCTAGTTCATGCTGGCTGTGCATGTCTCACGTAGAGCATCATTCCCTTCAGGGTGCTTAGAACTTTATCTTAAGTAAAAGTATATCCTCTGGTTTGATACGATGTTTTGTGACTGGCTCAGAGTTTTTCATGACTGTATATAGTGTGATGATTTGTTAGCTTGCAGGTGATTTCTCATGGTTTGGTTTGGTCCTGCAGCCAACAGCTGTGATGGCTGATTATTTTGTGGACTTTCTCCCTCGATGGTGGACCATTTAACACAAAGAGAAAGAGAGATTCTTTTAAGGGACGTACAACTAAAGCTAATTTTAATGTATTTGTGTATTGCAGAGCCAAACGGGAACAGGAGCTGCAGCATTTGAAAAAGCAGAAGGAACATGAGGCTTTAAAACTGCAAATGCAACTTCAGAGACAGAGGGCAATGAGACTGTTCCATGAACGACAGCTGGCCTTACTGAAAATAATCCATGCCAGTATGATTTATATTTAAACTATATTAGAAGATTAAACTGTCTCTGCCTCCTTAAGAACAGTTTCTTCAAATTATTCCCGAATCTTGGGTGTCTGTTTGCACTGTAGTCTTACTGTCTCTTCTCCTGACCCAATTACCTGACAGAGAACATGCTAATTCTGCAAGGGCTCAGTGACTACTGATCAAGATCTGCTACCTTCAAAACAGTGCACGAGAAAGGGAGACACAGTTTTCTTGGGTTACAAAGCTCCACTGAAGCCACAAGTCTCTGAGACATAGAATAATAGAATAATTAGGATTGGAAAGGGCCTTAAGATCATCCAGTTCCAACCCTGCTGCCTTGGGCAGGAACACCTCACATTAAACCATGTCACCCAAGGCTCTGTCCAGCCCAGCCTTGAACACCATCGGGGATGTAGCATTCACAACTTCCTTGGACAACCTGTTCCAGTGCCTCACCACCTTTACAGTAAAGAACTTCTTCCTTTTATCTAATCTAAATTTCTCCTGTTTAAGTCTGACCCTGTTACCCCTTGTCCTATCACTACAGTCCCAACAGGCCCACAGCTAGCAGACCTTGGGTGAAGAGGGGTTTTTAACTGATAGCACCCAGGATTTTTTAGTACTGTCTAGTTTAAATAAAGTAAAAATGAAAATTGTTAAGAGATCCCAACCCACGGTCTCATAACTGTAGTTTCGTTACATTTGTAGGTCAGATAGATAAGTATATGGAGGAAATTGAGGGGAAATCAGCATTAACTATCCAGAGATTCTGGCGTGGATATAGAGCAAGAAGAAATTTCCATCAACAGAGGCAATCTCTTAAGGAGTATAAAGCAGCTGTTGTCATCCAGAGAGCAGTAAGTATATACTTTGTTCTAACATTCTGTAGAGTTGAGTGGATTATTGCAGTGCCTCAGAGAGCTCTGTTTATTCTCTTACTGTTGATGTAGCCATAATGTATTAAAAAATTATTCAGAGGATGACTGCCTAGAGCCACAGGTTGCTTTGACACGTTGCACCTTGCATAGAATACAAAGCCTAATGCAGGCTTGTAACTAAAGTGTAAGAGCTGCCACTATGAAGGTAAGGTTGGAATTTCACCATTGTACAGCTGAGTCAGTAGTTTATTATGAGTGTTCTTACTATTTCGCACTCATGCTGTTGTATGTTGTCTTTTCAGCATCACAGCTACATTTATGCTTTAACAGATGCAGGATTGGAACATTTTTCTTTCATTAATTGATTACAAACAAAATGATAAGACAAACTTCCTGTCTATGATTATCATATTCTCATATATTCTTTACAAAGGCCTGGAAATTCCTGGAAAAACGAAGAAGGAGGAGATCTCTCTCTTCTTGGAAAGATCCCAAGGGACTGACTGATGAGCAGAGACTAGCTTTGCAGCAGAAGGTGGATGACTACATCAAATTGCATCCGGTCTGTTTCTTAGTCATTTCATAATTTGCATTAATGATGCAACATTAAATACTGTGGGGATGAAATATTGTCAGCCTCAGAAAGATAATACATATGAGGTACGCATGAATTAACCCTGCTTGTTTGACAGCAAGACACTGAGATATTGGGGATTTTAATCATTAATCTAATAAAAAGGGGTCAAAGCAGACTGTAATTGGGAAATTTATATACTTGATGATGGATAGCTTTGGGAAGAGCTGCAGAGGAAACAAAGTTACTGAGTTAACAATTAAGAATGGGATTTGCATTCCTTGTTTAGACATTATTCTGCCCCCAAAAGATTTAAAGTAACCAGCTCCTAATGGTAATAAACTGTTATTCTCCTCCAGGCTTCCCAAATGTCAGAAGAAAGGAGTAAAGAATTACATATGCAGGCCCAGGAAAAGCTGGCACAGTTTCTGCTGAGGAGCAGACTGGATCAGAGAGCAGCGCAGCGAAGAGAAACGTTGCTGGCTCAGGTCAACACTGATGTGGAGCTACTAATGAGTATGTGACTGTTCTGGTCATGGTTTTAATTACCTTTTGGATTAAACTAATTTAGAAAGAAAATTAGAGGGAATGGTGGTAAAGCGTCGTTTCAAAACTGAAATGTCTTTCTTCCTGTGCCATATGCCTTATCTTGATATTTAGGCTTTGTTAGAGGTTACCAAAGTATTGCTACATGCTAAGTGTCCACACCTGCTTTTCAAGGAACATCATCTTCTTCTGCTAAAAGTCTCTCTCTGATATGTTCACACAAAAAGCAATGGCCCTGTAAAAGGCATTAAAATTTCTAAGAAGGAGACCTCACACAAGCCTCCTCTTCTACATTTGTTTTGCTTTGGTCTGTCTTCTCATTTTTGTAAGCAAGCCGCTGGTTGAAGCGCTCTCATCTTTTCCAGATAAAGGGGGAAGTCTTTGAACTATGAATTCCAAGTCATGTTTTCATTTTCTCCAGCCTGGCTTTGTTTGAAGCATTCACTCTCGTGCTATCTTAATTCCACACAAGTAGCCCAGAGTGAGAGTGAAAATAGCAAACTGCAGCCACCAGAGAGCACCCAAGCCAGACAAAATTCAGCAAGTTACTGAATTCCATTATTTAGTCGGTCAGGTGCTGTGTCACTGGAGCTCATTGCTCCCTAACCAGGCAAATCAGCAACATACTCTTGCGCAGGGCTGGGTCCTCCAGGCAAGGAGTTTGCTGCATCAGAGCAGTAGAAGCACTCTGCTGATGTCACCTTGCACCAGGAGTGCTGATCCAGCAGTAGCACCCAGGACTTACTCTTTCTCTTAAGTCATACTTTCACAAGAAGTCATTTTGGTGGATGTCACCACTGCATCTGAATGAAAGTCCTACTTTCCCTTCCTATTGCTCCATTACGTATTTATTTTCTCACATTAGCTTTAATTTAGATCACTTCTCCAATCAGATTTATAATGCAACCGTAAAATTGTGATGCCAGCATAGGGGAAGGTGTGATCTAGAACAGTGAGAAAGTGGGAGAATAGTGCTGCTTCTTTTTTTTTTTTTCATTTGAAATATTTTTAAGACCACAAACAAAAAAAATCTTATTTTTACAGATGCTCCAGGGTTAGCAGAGACTACAGAAAAAGATCTTGATGTCTTTGTGAGTCGGTCAGTCCCTATAGCTACCAAGGCAAGACAATCACACAACACTATGCTGAAATACACTCGCTGGCCGTGGTGGAAGAAGCTCGGAGATGAGTTTATGGAGGATGATGTCATTCCTGATGATGATCTAAATGCAGAACTGGGAACTCTATTTATTGGTGGAAGGAAATCCTGTTAGGTAACAGGCAGAAGAATAATTTACTCAACCAGACTCATGGCTTGCACCGTGCACTCACTTGCATGAGATTTTAAGGAAACAAAATATCTGAATTCTTAGACAAAGCGCTGACAAAGACCAACGCCTTATTTTAGAGCATTTGACTTCTCTTAGTAAAAATCTTATTGTGCATCAATAATTAGATCCTATTTATTGTGCTGTGGTAAATAGGATTTATATGTTGCTGTTGTAAATGAGGATATTTTGTAATTTGTCTCACTTTAAAAGTAAATTCATAAGCTTTGACTTTTCAGTTCTTACTCACACTCGGATGCATGGAGAATGACTCCATTATGAAAGCCTGGGCTTTTACAGCAAGGCCTTTGATAAGGTGGTGTGCTTTTAGATGAAGATGCGTTCAAAACAGACCAAGACACCAACAAGAAGTCAAGCAATGAGAAACTGGACATGAGTCAGCTTCAGTGTGCACTCACAGCCCAGAAGGCAAATCGTGTCCTGGGCTGCATCAAAAAGAGCATGACCAGCAAGTTGAAGGAGGTGATCCTACCCCTCTACTCTGCTCTTGTGAGACCTCACTTGGAGTATTGTGTGCAGTTCTGGTGTC
>JAOEHY010028991.1:0-24158 GCA_025447955.1 Psilopsiagon aurifrons
GTGAGGCCCTGCACTTCCCGTCCCCGTCCTAGTCCCCTCGTTACCGCGGACCGGGGGCACCGGAGGAGAGCCGTATCTGTCTGCCCCCACCGGGACCACGGGCAGTCCGGTGCGACGGGGAGCGATTCGTGTCCGCTGTCACAGAGTGAGACTGGGCCCCTCGCACGGCAGCGGGTCCCCAGGGCATCAGCGGGTCCCGAGGGTGGTGGCGGGTCCCCAGTGCACCGGTTTTCCCTAGGGCAGACTGCACTGACCAATTGGTCACTCAAGATTTTCTCTCTTGCAGTGGCCATCCTGGTGCCCTCTGCACACTGGAAGGGCCATGGGGTGACCCACATCTTTTGTGGGGTGCCCATGTGCATATGGATGTACCCACTGCAGTTACATCAGACCGAGGCAAGGGAAGGGGAGCCGAGTGTTGTTTATTCCTCATTAACATGGGTATGTGCTGCGCAGGTTATTTGTATTTGAAGACAGCCCAGGGGGTTCACTGAGCCATCTCTTTAAAATCAACACCAGGAAAAAGCCTCCTGAGCTCCTCAAGGTGAGATGGAGATGAGAAGAGAATTTCCAGATGTTGGAGGGAGGGTTTGGTGAGCAAAGATCTGCAGCTATCCTGTGCTGCTATAGCATCATCACTGCACATGCATGTGTTGCACTCTCATAGCCAGACACAGCACAAGGCAGCTGTCCCACTATGACTTCTCAGTGAAGGAAGACAGCAGTATTCCACCAAGCTTATGAGGTCAATACCACACCATAGCCAGCCTTGTTCTCACCTCACTCGCTGCAAAGGAATCACAAACCCTTTTCCCTAGAAGGACCTGACAGTGGGTATTTAATATGCGCCACTTATTCTGCATTAAATCCTATCTCTGCTTTTCTGGCAGCAAGAACAGAGCCTGCACAGCCGTGGCCAAGTCACATAATTCATGGCTGTCCTGGGACCCGTCCTTGTTGTCTGCATCTGTGCAAACTGACGGGAAGAGAACAAAGGTCTGATCAGGGCCCAACACAGCCCCATCCTCCTTCACTCAGGCAGCAGGAAATTGAAGCTGCTTTTCCAAGCCCAGCACTGCCTGCAGATAACAGCAGGCAGCCAGCAGCAGCTTGAGGCTGCTCAGCACCAGCGCTGGTGCCTGGGGTGAAACAGCAAGGGCCATGGCACGGATGTGCAGCCCTGAGACATGGCACATGAGGCTGCAGAAGGAATAAGGCCACCAACGGCTGGCAGATGCTGGAGATCACAGCAGAGCTCCATTACCAAGGGCTCCATGGCAGCAGCCAGGGAGCAGCTACTGAAGGGGATGCATGTATCACAGGTACTGCATCAGACCCAAGCTCAGAGATGTCCAGGCTTCCCTCTGGTACACCAGGGAGAAATAAGCCCCAATAACAAGAATTATGCAGAGGTGGCAGCTGCTCAACACCACCAAGTCACCCCTGCTCTGGTGACAGAAGGAGAAGTTGCCGGCAGGTCTGGAGAGCACAAAAAGCTGGACCACCTGCAGGTATGACGCAGCGCAGGTCAACCTCAGCACCTTCCCCTGCCCTCCAGGAATCAGCTACAACTGAGAGCATCAAGGGGAGTGCATGGTTTGGTCTCCATCCCTAGAACAGAGCTGATGCTGGGCCCGCGAAGGCTGGGATCCACCAAACCACAGCTCAGTAACAGAGAGTGTGTGTATATGTATATTTATTTTTATTTTTGAAGTCCCCAAACAGCTTTCCCAGGAGATCAGCAGCAGACGACAGCCCCTCCCACAGCCTGATGAGTGCTGAGCTTATTGAGTCTCTGTGTTAAAAGCTGGAAGTGTCAGAGGTGACCTTCGGCAAATATTTACAATTACAGCGGCATTGGGTACTGCATGTGTTCAAAACACAGAGGGATCAGGTTTCGGTGGTGCTTTAATTGAGCAGGCAGGGCAGCAGGAGGGAGAGCTCTCTGCTCTGATGTATGTGCTCACCACTTGAGAGTGAGTCAGGTTCTCAGGGGTGGGGAGAACAGCTCCATCTGCCCACCAGCTCGTGGTGGAGTGGCAAGTACTCAGCAGCCCTTCCAGGAGGACCTGTGTGTTCCCAACAGGGGCTGCCTGTGCGATTTAACAAGCAGCTGCGCGATGCTGCTGCTCCTCCTGCCCAAGGCTGGTATGCATCAGCTTCCGTGCTTCACGAGCAGGGAATGGGGACACGCGAGTTGTCCGCGTGCCTGGGATGCCTGGTGAATAAATAACACAGGATTGTGAAGCAGGATTCCCCCTCTAAAATGTGCTCTTACAGTGGAAAACAAAGAGGGGGAATAAATCCCTTTTAACATGTGAATCCCCCTCTCCAGCGCTTCCACAGAGCGGTGGGCAGCTGTGGAGATGGATGAGTGGGGATGGATGAATTCCCCATGAAGAATCTCTTATCATTTTACATTTTGATGACTTCATTCTTCCAGCTTTCATTAGCACCTTCTTTATCTCCAGTTCTTCCCCAAAGGCGCTCAGTTTCTCCTTGCCGTTGCACAGGGAGCCATGCTCTCACGATGGGAAGTGGATGCTTTGCACCACCTCATGTTGAGGCTGGGAATTTCAGAGCCTGATCCAAGCTCCGGCTCTCTTTCATGAGGAGCAAACCACCGGCCTCACCTGTCCCAGAACAAGCTCTTCTGGCTTCACACCTGCTTGCCATCACCTCTCCATGGTGCAGCAATGGGTAGTGGTGGTGCCACATGCTGTGGCCAGGCACCAGTGCTTGGTGCATCTCTGCCTGCACACAACCAGCCTTCAATACCTCCTCAGTCCAGCCCAGCTCTCTAAAGAGGACCACAGGACAGTATTTTGCACCCCCCTTGGTTCTGAGCAATCCCATCTTCTGCCTCCCCTAGGACCCTCAGTGGGGAAACCCTCCCCTGGGTAAGGAGCTGGGGTTTGACAGGCAAGGACCATCTAGCCACATTTCAAG
This sequence comes from Psilopsiagon aurifrons, assembly GCA_025447955.1. Lineage (NCBI taxonomy): Eukaryota > Metazoa > Chordata > Aves > Psittaciformes > Psittacidae > Psilopsiagon > Psilopsiagon aurifrons. The sequence continues at coordinate 2,950 of JAOEHY010028991.1, forward strand.
CCATATCCTGCACATCTCAATGTCCTACAATACATCCTGTATTTCCTGTGCTGGTTTGCATTCTTCTTAGGCCAGAGTCCAGCCATCCCTGTTGATGGCAGGCAAAGGGGGGTTGCTCAAGGGGAGCCCAAGACCTGGGGGAAGGATGCTGCTGAGGCAGGGGCTGGTTTAGTGAATGGGGCCATGCTCTGCAGGGACCTCTGCTGCTGCCTGGTGAACAGCGTCCAGTGACTACAGGCAGAAGAAAGCGGTGTGATGGGTTACGGACAGCTTGGTGTCACCTTGGAAACCAGGGGGTTATCTCCACAACCACTGCAGGGCTTCTAAAACCTCACCTTGTAGGGCAAACACATAACTGTTGCATGAAAACCCTGACCAAAGGGCACTGGGTCCCAGGAAAAACTGCTATGAACAATGTAGTTATTGAGTACCTGCCATACATATGCATGAGGGGAGTTTGTGTAAGGTGGAAAGCTTCACTGCCCATGTACGCACTGACCTCTGCAGCCTTGAGAACCTGCTTCTAGCAACAGCACTGAACAAGCCCTGATCCAACACTGGCCACGGGGAGCAGGCAGAGGAGTGAGCTGGGGCAAGTACAGCCTCTTGTCCTTCAGACCAGCTGCAAGGACCCATATCTGCGGCAGGAGCTGTTCCATCACTCCATCCTAAAGCACTTGCCATCCAAATACACAAGTGACCACCACCTGGAAAGGCTAGCAACTAACTACAGCAGGAGCTAAGCAGTGAGCAGGCCACGAGAGTCTTTACTGAAGCTTCCCTTTTCTCTGATGCACGTTCCAAACTGCATGTGGGAACCCACCCTCCAGACCCCAATACAGCCAGGAAGGGGAGGAGAGGTACCTGCATTCCTCAGCTCTGTGCCCAGCACAGCCCAGGCAGCTGTCAGTGGCTCCTGCAGCATGTTATGCTGTCTCCAAGGATGCTGCAGGATAACTTTTATGCCTTGCAAAAGAGGAACTGGCTTCCAGCAGCCAGAACAGCCTCTCCCCAAACCCAAAGTCTGCCCCTGGCATCACAGGACCTACCCTGACCCCACCACATTGCAGGAAGAGTTCCCACACTTCCCACCTCACTGTCACACATATTTGGAGCAGTCCTTGAACATTAACCTGCATCTTGCACTTCCTTGCAGCATCACATACCAATAGGTAGCACATACCCTGCTTCCAGCCTTTGCACCCAGCATCAGGCTAGCTTAGGAATCACATAAAGGAAATATGCAGTTGGTAAGACCCAGATCAGGCTTGTAACCAGAATAAAAGCAGTGGCCTCATTCCAGAGCACTCGAGAGTTTCCTCAACTTCCATCACCTGCGCTCCAAGGACCTTGAAAACCTTTCACCCTTCCAGGAAAGCAAGGAGCTGCTCTGCCATCCCTGGAGCACTCAGCAAGTGATTACTCCCTGCTCACACCTCAGCAGCGAAAACATGCGTCGAACAGAAGGGAGTTTAAGGAGAAGCAAATCACAGCAGAGCTGCTTTTGGAGTTTGAGGTAACTCCTTTGGGCAGGAGCAGGCACTAGGCAGGGGCTAGGGAGCAAACCCCCAGCAGGAAATGAAGCACCCTCCTGAACAGCACAGTCTGTAAGTGAGGAAGAGCAGGGAGCAAGAGGCACGCTGAGGGCGTACACTAGTGAAGGACTGACACAGGCTGCTGCAAAAGGCAGCGTGGAGCCAGGAACCACTGCAGGGATTGCCAGGGGCTGACTTCCCATGGGCTCTTCCCAGGAGGTTGCACCAGGGCCCTGCCAGATGCAGGCATGGGGCTGAGCCCGTCTGGGGCGGGGGAAGCTGCGATGCTTATCTGGGAGCTGGGAATAGGCAGGCATCCCGGGAACAACAAGGCCTCTGCCTCATGTGGCTGAAACCCAGAGCAAAGCTGGACATGGGATCAGGGTGGGAGGTTGGTCATTCTCCAGCAGGGACATGGCCAACAGCTCCTCAAGAGCGAAACTGGCATTGGGGCCCCTGTGGCAGGTTCACATTAGGCAGAAACCACAATGGGCAAATCAGAGCGAGAAAAGCTCATCCCCAGATAATGTGAACTTCTGCTGCTGCTGCCTGGGGAGAGGCAGCAATGCTGAAACAAGCACCATAGTGGAGCCTGCAGCGTAGGGTGAAGAAGGACAGTGAGGGATGGAGCTGGGGCTGTGCTCAGAGCAGGGGAAGGTTGGTGGGCCCTCCACTGATGGCTGTGCCTGACCAGACTGTAACAGGGAGGATAACAAGGCTTGACAGAGGTAAAGGAAGAGCACAGCAGGAGCATGGGAGAGGGAATGCTTTAACCAGAGGGTTTCGTTTCAGTTAATGGTGCTGTAGGAATTATCTGCAAACACTTGTCTGCAGTACCACAGTGATTAGTACTGGTAAAGAAGTGCCCCTATCCCATGGTGAACTCCTCACCCCTTGCTCTGTAACTCTAGACGAGTCTCAGTCCTCTTTGTTTCTGCTTCCCTTGCTTTTGGCCCATGCCTGTTCTCACAGCATTTATCCTGTAGATAGATAGACAGATACTGAGTTCTGGCTTTTCACCCAGCTGCTGGGTGCAAAGCAGCTCCTGTACTCCCAGTTTCTCCATTGGCTTCTGTGATTGGACTGTTAGGACCGGAGTTGTGAGGTTATGGAGGGGGAGGTGGCCACCAGGAGGAGCAGAAAGCGGAGGATGCCTGTGCTGCTGCTGAAATCCCTTCTGAGCAGTTGTGATGCTGTGAGACTGTGTCCCCTCCTCTGGAGGGGTGGCTCCAGCCCAGCCATGGAAATCTGTGTGGGCAGCTGGCACTGGATGTGGAAAGATTCTTTAATCTCATACAGGTTTGACGGGAGAGCAGAGCTGGGAGTTCACCCAGAAGTTCAGATGAGAAACGGGGCACGCAGTGCTTGCTGTGGGGTGATTCGCTATGCAAGCACTTCACTGAGGGATGTGGTGGAATCTCCATTGCCAGGGACCCGACAGACAGCCAGGTCCTCTCCTTCCCCAGCTAGATGGGAGTGGAGCAGATCTTGCTGTGATGGAGCACCCGGGTCCCCCTGGGAAGGACAGTGGTCCCCTCAGCTGACACAGCACAACAGAAATGTTTGTAACTTGGATGGAGACGAAAGGTTAAAACTTCAAATCTAAGAGCTCCAAAGAATTACCATTGAGGTGGAGGTCTCCTGGCTTTCCCGAAGAGTGCTGCTAGGCAAAACCAGCGTGCATCTACACAGGGGTCTCAGTCCCCAGCCCATGAGAGGGTCCTGAAGAGGAGGGGCTGTCCCACATATATACTGATTTTAAAGCTCCGGTTACTGGAGCATTTTCACATCTCACCTTCTTTTTACAAAGCCAGGCAAGTTTCTGGCTTCCCACCAGCTCACACGAACACAAAGAGAATGTGGATGAGAGCTTTTAAAGAGAAAGTGCCCCAAAGGCAGGGACCACGCCGCAGCCTGCAGCTCCTCCAGCATGGTGCTGCTGGACACAAGGCAATGGGCAGGTGGATGCTTGAACACTGTCCCTACGTCCCGCTGACCATGGGGGGCTGGAGGAGGGAGGGAGGAGATGGTGATGATCAGATGAAAGGGCCCTTACCATTGTCACGATACCTTTCTGCCCACGGTATCCTGGTGTGTGGAGCTAAAGCTGCTCACAGGACCTGCTGCTTGAAAAGCTGCTCTCATTCTCGCGCAGCTCATTATTGTAATTGCACCTTGCAGGGAGCAGGGAAACATGCTCCATAACAGGCACATCCATTTTAATGGATTCTGCTCTGCTGCTGGGAATAAACAATCACAAATCAGGGCCACAAGGGCCTTCAGAGAACCTTCCTGGTTCAGATGCTTTTTCATTTTGTGAGTGGTAGAGCACTGCCAAGCACCCCTCAGACAGCCAGGAGTTACAGCTTGTGATGCATGTGGCTTAACAGAGCAAGGGGGGAAAATCCTCATTTTCAGTTTATTTCCATATGGAAACAACACTTCCTGCAGCAGGCAGCTGCCATGGAGGTACCTGGACTGCACATGCTGCAGTAGCTTGGGTGGGTTTCTTCAGCTTCATATCCACCACAGAGCATTACAGGCTTGGAAAAGAGTTTCCCACTAGCTCCAGAGGAAGGGAATGCCACTCATAGCGTGGATGCCGTGTGCCCAGGCAAGATCCTGGTACCAGCAGGGAGTCACTGCTCAGGGGGCAGGAGATTGGGGCCTCCCTGCATCCTCAGGGTGCTGCTTGGTGGCTGCAGTGGGCAAAGGAGCTTCAGAGCATTGCCGCGGGCTACCAGGTCCTGTCTGTCCCAATGGGAGTAGCAGCACAAGCCAGTGTGGTCGGGAGGGATGAAGTGTGCTGAGCCTGAGCACAGAGCACAGGCTGGGAATGGGAGGTGCCTCCTAGAGGAAAGAGGCTGAAGATGAGCTGAGGAGCCCCATCACATCAGGTGATGCTGAGCAACCTCCTGGGAGCACGGCTGTTTTCCCAGCCCTGTCCCATGTCTGGAGCTGGGGCTGGACCTGGTGGGGCCCTGGCTACCCCTGGCTGAGGGCAGAAGTGCGGTGCAGCCCCTCACCATGTCAGCAGGTGGCTGCATGCACTGAGCCTGCTCCAGATCATATCGCTGCACATCATTGTGAGGGTGTCGACAGTGTTCCCCCTCGACCAGTTAGCCCCAGAGGCTTGTCCAAAGGCTAAACGATCCCTGGTCTGGGAGCCTAAAGAGAGGCGGAAACACAGCCTGGATTTCTCCTTCTTGCTTTCTCTGTCCACAATAGGAAGCAAAACTCCCCTGAACTTCCAGATCTGCAGTCAGCACCCATGCCCAGGGTGCTGTGGTGGGCTCTGCTCTGCAGGAACCAGAAAGTGAGATTCTCTGGAGGCCTAATGGGGTGCAAACCAGAGTCTACCATGCGGAAGACAGCACTAACCTCACCCTGCTGCCACGTGGTGATGGAAGGGCCAGAGCTCGCCTCTCCCACTGACTCATCCCCTGACTTTGGACTGCCTTCCATTCCTGCCAAATGTGGCTGGATTCACGGTGGGGCTCTTTAAACCATTCATCAAGTAACTTCTGCAGATAATTACGAGTTTGATGCTCATTTATTAGCACTAAGCTGTAATTACTCAGTACCCAGATGATTTGCTGCATGGCTCATGTGGTGTTGAGTAGGTCAGATGAGAACAAGACTCACAATTAGGGTTTTAAAGTGTATTTCCCTGGGAAACCCTGCAACACATCCTGAAGCTCTGCCGGGCTGTCAGCAGCTTGGTACCAGGAAGGTAGAGGCGGACAAGGTGAATCTGAGCATAAACATGGATAAGCCTCCATACATAATCCTGCTCATGTTCCCCCAGCACCAGCTATGGCAGCACAGGGAAGTTGTTCTGTGTTTTCCAGGTGATGGAGTCCCTGTGCAGTAATGCATGATTCTCCCACCTCCAGCTAGTGCCTTTTGTGGGACATTTTGCTTTTCAGTAGTCAGATCCAGCATGTAAATGGCTCAAGCAAAACTTTTCCCCTGTGAATCTGCCACTTCTTCCCCAGCACCAAAGCAGAAGAGGGACTTTCTCACACCCTGAATCTGCAGAACCAAAGGAAATCATGAGCTGGCTGAGGCTGTGGCTTCTCTTTTCTCCTGCACCTAGTGAGGGAGTTGGATGTCCCACAGATCCCAGCCCAAAGGTTGTTTGAGGGGGACCCAATGGGGTTTGCAGGGCTTGGCTGTGTGTGGAGTGGGTTAGGCCAAGCTTTGGCACTTCCCAGACCCAGAAACTGGCCTCAACCTACAGCCTGCAGGGAGTTTCACTCCCAGGAACCCATCCTCGTGGCTGGCCAGGCACCTCCAACCACCAGCACCATCCAGACCCATTGTGGTGAGCCCTGGGCATCACTTTCCCTCTCAACACCCTGCTCTGGTTGCATGTGGGGAGATGTGGGGCTCAGAGAGCCCTGAGCAGCCCCACACCACAATAGGCCATGGCTCTGCTTTGCCTCTGGCCAGAGGGGTGTTGGATGTGGCCTCCTGAAGGTGCATTTACTTCTGCAAATGATGCGAGGAAATGAAGAGTGAACCACAAGTCCCAGGGTAGAAGCTGATTCCAGTGCCTGTGTCTCCATCAGGGCCCATCACCCTGATCTCCTCCTCCTCCCCTCAAGGCAGAGGATGCTCAACAGCCACTTTTCCAGGAGCAGCATGCATGACAACATGGAGTGGCATGTCAGGGTTTCCCCTTGGTGTGTAGGTAGGTGCCCAGCAAGGAGCTGTGGCCCATTCTGCATGACTCCTCTTGAGCAGTTGAAAACCTTTAGCCAAGGATTTCACAGCACCCGTGAATAATCTGGGATTTCAGAGGGGCAGAAGCTGGGGGTGATGCTGCAGGATCGGCTGCGTGTAGCAGGACACACATGCTTCACAGCACTGAGCAATCAGCCACTCAGCAGTTGGGGCCAGAACTGAAGATGACTCCCCACAGCTCCTGGATGTAGCCCCTGCAGGCAGCTCTTCTGCCTGTTGGATAACTGGGAATGCTGCCACTCCTCACCCTTGTCATCACATCGTGTTTGTGTATCACTCGTGCACTCCGGTGCATGTTGGAAGATGCTCCTTTTGTTGGGTACATTTCAGAAATACGGTGAAGAAGAACTGATGCTAAGAGCTCGCTGTAACTACCTGTGCCCAGAAGTGCCTGGGAGGTGGTGTCCCTCCCCTGTGGTGCCCAAGCAGGCAGCCTGGGGGACACTTGTCCTGGTTCTCTTCTGCTGGCAGAGAGGGTGCTGGCTCCCCAGCCAGACCCTCCTGTCTCTCAGCAGTAAAAAAGCGCTGTGATCCCCTGCACAGGAGAGTATCCTCTGCCTCAGAGAGCAGAGCAACCTCAAGCAACCTCAAGCTTTCACTCAAGTCCAGAGCTAGACCAATGGTCCCAGAGCAGACAGTGGTGGAAGCGACATGGCCCTCCTGCTGCACGACCAGGCAACACCATCGCACAGGCTGTTGACCACCAGACCTTGAGTGCCAATGCACCCGCACAGTGCTCAGTGGGCGCTTTTGGACTCGCACACCTACTTCTATGGCAACAGCACAGCATTCCACAGGGACTCGTGGATGCAACATGAGATGTCAGGTCTGGCCCTGCACCAGTGTCCTGAGATGCTGAAGGCTCTGGACTGATTTTCTGCAAGTTTGCCAGTTGCCTTTTGATTGAAACAATCAGTTTCAGGCCAATATAGCTCTGCAAGGGAAAGTGAAAGAGGACAAAAAGTCAGCCCTCGCGATGTGGAGATCTGTCGGTGCTCACCTTGCATCCCCTCAGAAAATCACTGGAAGGGAAGGACACTAGTGGGGACACAGCTGATGCCTTCATACTAACCCGTGCATGCTAGGATGGAAAAGATCTCTCCCACTTAAGCATCATACCCTGTCACTGAGGTCAGGGCTGCCTTTGGCTCTACATGGAGCGCTGCGGCAGGCAGCTCCCAGCCTGGCTGAACCCGTCACTAACCACAAACCTTTCAGTAAGTCAGAGTTAACACTATTACGGAGAGAAGATGTTTACCTATGCCAGAAAATGGCTGGGGAGAGGAGCAGGGGGTGTCCAGCCATGTCCTGCTATTCCCCACTGCCCATGTGCCAGCCCCTTGGTGCCGGTCAGCTGGAGACAGGGATCTGTCAGAGGAGAGACAGGAGGATTGCCAGCTTGGTCACCTCAGGGAATCTGCTGTTAGTGGCTCTAAAAGACATGTGTTGGTTATTCCCTCCCTTTCTCCTTCTCTTCTCTTTTGAAAAAGGACCGAGGCCTTCCTGGGTCAGAATCCCTGCAAAGATGCCTGATCCCTGCTCCTCAGCTTCAAGGCTCATCTGTCTGTACAAATCCCCCCGTGTTACACACAGAGCCTAGCCTAAATCTATTAGAATCATATTTCAGGTTCCCTAACTAGGGAAAGAGTCATTGCAGAGAACAAAGCAGCTCCAGAGCAGGTGGGACTTGGTGAATTCATCGCCATCAGCTGACAGTCACACTGTGGGAAAACCACCCGGGCACTGTTCTTGACTGGGGTCTGTTGCATTGGTGGCCCATGGCTTGGGATGGGCTGTGGAGCAGCCGCTCACAGGCAGCAGGGTTTTTGCACAACACGTGGCTCAGTCTGGTGCCATCTCCGTTCTCTGTTTTGCTGCTCTCCCTGTGCAGGGCAGTGGCTGTGTTCCCCCTGCCCGTGTCGCTGTGGAAAACAGCCTGGAGCTGCAGTGGGACCAGGATGCAGGCACACCACGTATCCCTCACATGCACTGTAGCCTCCGGACTGGCCCTTACCATGGGTTAGAGCACACTGGAGCTGGACATGTTGATCCTGCATGAAGGCAATGGGGTACCCGTGCAAGCAAAGCCAATGCCACAGGGAGGAGCGGATCACAGCAGGGCACTCAGCAGAGAACTCCATCTGCAGCAGGAGGTTTGGATGCTGCTCTGCAGCTTCTCACAAATCACATCTCTTCCAAACACTCTGATTCCCTGCTGTAAAGCAACAATACTGATGTTTATGTGCCTTGCAAAACTCATCCACAGGAATGGACACGTGAGGCAGCGGCATCTCCCCAGCCCCTTGTTCATGGCTGAAGATATTTCTCCTTTACGACTCATGTTAGCTCGTATCTCTGCTTGGATTCCCAAAGAGAGCTCACAGGCATTAACTCCAGCCCCTGTTTGCTTCTCTTTCAGGCATGTGGGTCCCAGATCATTTCCAGTGGGGACAATTTCTCCCCTCAAATATCTTCCCATTCAATATGCAGGGCCTGTGCTTTGCCCCTCTGGCTGTCTCCAGCTGCACCCCCTTTACATGGGCTGTTGTATTCCCAGCTTAGATCTTGCAGGAGCTTGCAAGAAACCTGCAGCATGCATTGCTAGCAGGGACACAGCATGTCAACAGGGTGCTGAGCACAGGACTGATCTACCGCAGCGCTGCTCTGGACGTTGGCTGCCACACTGCACACTCCCATGCACCTTCAGAGGCTCCTCATGGAGCTGCTTGTACTGTGCAGCTTATTCAGTGCTCACAGTCACACCAGGATGGGGTTGAACAGGGTTCTGGAGTGAGCAGCACTGCTGTTTGCACATTGGCATGAGGATCAGCAGGATCAGGCAAACATTTTCATTATCTCCCCCATTCAGGCAGTGCTTGGAGCAGCCACCAAGCAGCTGTCAATCATGTACCAGCCCTTCTAGCAGCAGCCTTGGGCTTGCAGAGCAAATCCTCTCGCAGTGGGGATGGGGTCTGGCTGTAGACTATCCCCACTGTGCTCTGCTAATGGCAGGTAGCACAGACAGCCCCCAAGAACAGCTTCAGCTGTATCCTGAGCAGCATTAGCACAACATGAGTGATGGATCAAGACAGAGCTTGTCAGCTCCCTCATCCTCCAGGTGCTGGGAACCTAAATGCACAGGGGTCACAATCTCTGAAAGCCACAGTCTGGAAGAGCCTTTCAACACTTCAGGTTTAAGCTGGCTACTGAGCTATAAACCCCTTTGTCTCTCTCACAGATTGCCTGCCATTCCCACTCTGGTTAATGTCACAGGCAGACATCCGGTAGCTGCCACTTCCTTGCCTGGGACCACAGGCCACGTTGTGAACATGATGGAGGAGGCAGAGCTTGAGAGACGTCTGAGGCTGCTCAAGTCACCCAAGTTGCTTAAACAGACTGTGCTCGTGGCAGAGGAGCTGTGGGGTAGGAATGAGGAGTCTTGCACTGATCTTTTGCACTTCCCAAATTGGGCTCCCACTCCCATTCCCTGCTCACACTGCCCACACGCAGCACCCTGCGTGCTCCCTCCTTAGTGCCCAGAGAGCAATTGTGTTTCACATACTGCTGGGTGGGGATGTGAAGCAGTGCCTGAGTGCCAGAGCAAGAGCTATTACCAAGGAGCGCCTGCCTGACGGGCTGCGCCGGCCCTGGCATGTTCTACGCATGGCATGAGGATCAGAGACCTCTGTGCTCCTTGGTCTGCATTACCTGCTCCAGGGCACGAGGAAAGTACCCAAGCAGGCTTGTTCCAGCTCACATTGATGCAATGCACAGGAGGGAAAGCCCAGGATGGGCCCCAAAGTGGTGAATGTAGCAGGCACGGCCTCATGCTGAGCTGGGAACAGCATGCAAGCAGCGCTGCTAGCCCATAACCCCAGGCCAGGGGACCAGCAGCGCCTTCCTGCAGTGTGGACCACCCTGCAGAGACCTGTGAGGTCATATGTCCCCTCCCCATGCAGCAGGGCCCAAACACATCCCTCTCAGAAGGCAGGACAGGACCTGTCACTGGGACCAGGTAATACCAGAGGACGGTCCCTGTATCATCACTGCTCCTGGCTCACAGCAGGATTTAACACATCCATGCCAGCGCCAGATGTGGCTTGTGCCGATGCTGTATCACCCCCGTGCATGTCTCATTCCAGGCTGTGTGTATCTGTGGGCAGCGAGCAAGTTGGGGTTTTAATGAATGTGCAGTTCTCACTTGTGCTGCAGCACTTTGCCAGGGACTGTGTTATTTCATGTATCTAGGTCAGGCTTATTCCTGCTTTTGCAGTGTATTTCAGGGAGTGTGAAGTGCTACCCTTCCCTGCCACGCAGCCATTTTTCAGGTCTTGTCATCTTCTGCCAGGAGGATTCACTGGGCCAGGACTGTCTGTGAAGCATTTCCTTCCCAAATGGGGGTTCCTCTTCTTTCTCACAATGGGAATTTCACCTTGAAACAAAGGCAAAGCAAAACCAAGTCAGCAGAGAGACCAAGCACATCCATGAATCCCCATGTACAGTGGGCTGCTCTGCTCCATCAGGATGATGCTACTGAGGAACCAACAGATCTCAACAGCAACCTCTTTGACAAACTTGAACTCCCTGAAAGGAAGAAAGACCAAGAGCATTCCCTTTGCTAGGGGTGGAAGAGTCCCCTGCACAGGTGGCTGATACCCCCCAAGAGCAGCTTGCCTGCAGGAACGATGGGAGGTTTGGTGTGCGATAGCCTTCCTCATCAACATGCTGCTCCTCTTGCCTACTCACGTGGCTGGTTATGGGGAGGCTAAAAATAGAGTGTGAGCTGGCTTCCACTTTACACAGACACTGAAAGAAGATGCTGGGGTTTACTTTCATTGGGAAGTGTTTCCAACTGTGCTATGAAGTGTGGGGCAGGCTGCAGCCCTGCGTGGGGCTGCTGGCCTGTCCTAATCACATTAACATCAGCACCCAGGAGCCACTGTCACCAGCACTGTGGGCATTTGACTGCAGGGTGAAATCTCTGCAAAGCAAAGCAAAAGCCCTTCCTGTACCATGCACACTGTGGGGATGGATGCCTGGGAGGGATGTAGAGGTGGGTTCTGTGGTGCCAGCCTCTGAGACTGCCCCTGGGTCCATCTAACAATGGAGAACAGTGGAGACAGTTGTGATTCAAAGTCATGCTACTGATGCGCAATCTGACCATCACTGTTCCCAAGGCACGCATTTGCTGCTGCTTTCTTAACAATCTCTTAATCCATGCATGTGAAAGACAGCTAGCAGCTTTTATTGGACTAACCAGTGGACATGGGGGAAAATCCCTCCCAGGTAGACCAGCACTTAAAAATCCCTCAACCCATGCATCCCAGGCAGACCGGCCCTGCTCTCCCAGTTTGTTAGCTCCTTCCCAAGGTGTGGAAGTATCTGTAAAGACAGGTTTCCCTGCTCCAGAAAGACATTGCAGCCCGTAAGCTGGGGCAGGCACAGGCACTCAGCTCCACAGCCATTTGTCACACAAGTTGTCCACTTGGTCACACCTTCTACATGTGAGAAAGCCCTGAAGGAAAGCTAAAAGCTCAAGTATGAAATCCTGTTGACTTGCCACTAGTTGCTGATGAACTTTTTGGCAGAAATCACGGTACAGATAACCCAGACCCAGCAGTGGCGTGAGCACAAATGCCAGCAAAGGGCCTGCAAACTGCCCGGCAGTGGAAGCGCTGGCGCAGTGAGACACTCTCTGAATAATTAACAATGAAGGAAACTCTCCAAATCACTGACAATCTCCAGCAGAATCCCTGCCTGAATTCATCAAGTGAAACAGGGACCCGGAGGAGTTTGCTCAGCTCTGGTCGTCTTACGGAGCCAGAATCGAAACCTGTTTAGATAAGCTTCCCTCTTTCAAGCACTGGTGTGAAGACTGACATTACTCCCATACTCCTGATTTCACTTCTGCTAACCTGAGCCAGTGCAGGTGCAGCTGTCCAAGCCCTGGCTCTGTATCAACCCTGATGTTTGCCTTGGGTCCTGTTTGCTGACTTCCTCATCTGTCCAATGCTACTTGCTGAGCTCAGTGAATGCTGTTATTCCTATTCCGGGTCTTTGGCTTGCTCTGTCGATGAATCTTCTTTCCACTCTTCAGCGTTCCATCCCTTGTGCTCAAGTCAGCTTTTATTTAGGAGACATCCCAGAAAGCAGATGCCAAGCGGGCCTGGGACTGGGGTGAGTTGTTGTGCTCTCCGACATCAACGAGCTCTCTGGAACACAGGTTATCAACATGACAGAGCCAGTCAATGCAGCTGCCACATGAGTGCACAGATTCCCACATTGAAAAGCCTCGGGGGAATTGGGAAAGGATTTTAAAAAGAAAAAAGCATGAATATAAAAATAATTCTCTGACTTTCCCATCTCCCTTCAGCCCCCAAGTCTCCAAGCAGCCCTGCTCTGCGCTGTGAGCAAGCAGCTTGGCATTCCTCATCCCAAAGTAAAAACAGTTGAGGGTCAAAGCATCATCAGAAATGTGTCTGACAGCATGTGTCCAGCTCACCTCCTCCTCTAGTGCTCAGCTACAGAACTCCTCCTGCTGCAGCTGCCTGCCTATGTTGGCAGATGTGAGCTCCAAGGCACACATGTGAAGAGCACTGGACATATCTCAAGTGTCATGAGCTGGAATGAAGGTGGCAGGGGGCTGCCCCAAGGCTTTACCCTTGGTTCCCAGCACAGATTGCTCTGCTCACCCTGATTTCCCACCAGGGAAACAAGCATCCCCTGGCAACAAGCCCAGCCAGACCTCAGGACCATACCCTGTGAAAGCAACAGCTTCGCTGGGCACAGTTGTCTGCTCTTGGCCCAGCCTGCTCCAAGTCACCCCAGAGCCAACCCTGGGGCCATCAGGGATCTCATCCCAGCTCCAGGATCCAGCCACCAAGCCAATGTCTCCAGACAGCATGAACAACCCCGGCTTCGGGTGTTGCATTTGCTGCCAATTCCCAGAACCCTCCACTGGAGCCCAGCTCTGCTGGCTCCAGCTCCAAAAGGTGCTGCTGAGAAGGGAGTATGCTGCCACCCTGCCCAAGGGAATGAGCACACAGGCACCCCCCTTTCAGCCACCACACTGAGCACTGGGGTGCACAACCAGCACTCTGATGCTGTCCGCATAGCCTCACCCCCAGGACCTGGTTCAGCTGCCCAGACACATGCAGCAAAACCCCCTCCTGCCAGCACAGCAAGTATCCCACCCACTGCAGTGCCCATATACTTGGGGACATCTGCCTGCATCTCCTGAAGATGCTGCCAGCACCTGTAGGCACTAGGTGCCCTTTTGCCACTGCAGGCTCTTGCAGGAGGTGCTGATTGCTTACTGCAGGCTGGCAAAAGCCCCTCAACCCTTGAAGCTGAGAGATACCCCATGTCAGGAAGCAGCTCACCGCGACTTACAACTCAAGACAGCATGGAAAGCCAAAGAGATGATTTGCTGGAGCAAATGTCTCTTTTGAAGGGTAATGAACCACCTGAAGTGCTGAGTGCCCTCAGCTGTGTGAGGCTGATGGAATGCTGCAATCCAGCAGCCAGAGCTGCTTCACTGGCCAGCAGCTCTTCTGACACCTTGCAAATGTCTTGTTCCTGGGCACCTGTGAGAGCCCCAGGGAGCTGCGGGTGGATTTGTGGGTCTCCCCTCTGCACCTCGAGGATAGCCATCACCTCGATGAGGAGCCCAAGGTTCAGCACTGCTGTGTCAGAGGGACAGAGCTCATAGGGAGGAAGCCCAGCTGAGGAGATGTGGAGCCGTGCCTGACTTCCAGCAGAGCAGGACCATGGAGACAGTGGGGTGGGAGCACAGCCTGGCCTGCCCCGCTTCCCACAGCTCCCAATGGATCAGAGAGCACCCACTGTTGGGGGGAGCCTCCAGAGTCACCGAACAGGGTGAAGGCTGCAACTGCCTCCACACCAGATCTGCAGCTCCATAGTGCATCCAGGAGGAGCCTTCGGAGAGGTCCGTGGACTCCCACAGCAGTTAACCCCTCGCTTGTGACACAGCCTGTGCAATCATGTGGAGCAAGGGGCAGATAAGGGGAAACAGAACAAGAAGTTCTTGGGTTTATTTTTCCCCTTCAAACTTTGCCCGTTCCAGGTATATGGCCAGAAAGTAATAAAAATATGTTCTGTTTAGAAACAGCTCAGAAAGGTATAAATAACGGCAGCTCAGTGTGGGGAGAGCTCCAAATAAAGTGAGTTGTAAGTTCTTGAGTTTATTAACATTTGAAGGGGATAACGGGAGTTTTATAATGTCTAATTGAATTAAATACAGCATGCTCGTGCTCCAATTTGGGGATATAAAATCTGCCATCATGGGCTATAATTAAATACCTTCCTGGTGCTGCTGGTGGTTTTTCTCTGCAAGCTAAAAAATACAACAGGGTGGATGTTTAATTGATGTAATAAATGGCTTCGTGCCTGTTGCTGAAAGGACTGGGCTGGTAACAGTAGGGAGGGAGCTGTGAACACAGCACCCACTGCGTCTCTACATTGCCCCCCCTGTTCCAGCAGCAGCAGGAGGAGGACAGAGGAAGTGCTGGGTGCTGACACAGGAGGTCCCCAGTACCCCCTGCCCAGTGCCCACTGCTGGATGAGGCCCCAAGCTGCCCTCAGCTCTGGTGTGGGCTCCAGCCACATGAGGGCCACACTCACTTCCACTTCTCTGCTGCTAATTGGGAGCCCAGCTCAGTTTTAAGCTCACTGAGGAAACTCTCATTAGTGCTCAGCAAATGTGCTGAGGCTGGGGAAGCCCTCATAGGGGTGTGGTAAAGCAGCACTGGGGAAGGAAACACATAAGAGCATTTCAAGGAGGGAGGAGGAAGGGGGAGGTAATGCCAACCAGAGTGAAGGACCGCAGCCATGTGTGCCCGAGGAGAGCTCCCATTGCTGTGGCTAAACGTGGAGCGGGGCACGTTGTTCTGGAAAGCAGCACGGGATTCAGCCAAGCAGGATGCTTGCTGCCGAGAAAGGATGTGGGAGGAGGGGGTTTCCTACCCTGAGAGGAAGTTCTGCAGGGAGGGGCACTGGGGGCACTGGGGGAGCTTGGAACAGTAGGAGAGCTTGGCTTCCTCCCACTCCCCTTGGTCCGCTTGCTGCTGTCATCCCATGGGAAGCGGCAGGAGTGATGTGATCACCACTGGTGGCAGGTTTTAGCCAGAGTCCCTCAGTGTGAAAAGCTTTGTGCATCTGCAGGAGGAGCAGAAGCTATCACAGAGGAGCTGATTGTTGTAGGTTCGATCCACGTGGACCCTGGAACGGCATCTGGGGCAGGCCAGCATATTGCAGGGAATGAGGAGGGGTAACTATGGCTTTGCCCAGGCTGAAGCACAAGAAAACCTGGCCCAGGGCAGCTTTACAGAGCTGTTCCCATGCGGAGGAGCAGGAGGCAGATGTGCTCACACTGAGCTGGCTTTGACCACAGCAGGCAAGCAGCAGAGCTACAACAGCCAAGATGAAAGGGAAAAGCAGAGCGGAGAAGAAAGGAAAACCACTGTTATCTCCTGCATCTCTCCAGATGGGACAGGCAAGAGTGGTCACACTCAGCAGCATCTCCTCTGAAGGCAACAGCAGCTTCTAATTTGCCAGAGTCAGACCTCTCCTGAACAAGAAGGGAGGCTGAATGCCCTGGGTGGCGTTTTTGTTAGCTTCCAGCTCCTCAGCAGGTTTCAGGCTACTGAAACCACAGCACCGAGGAACAGATGTGGTCCATAAAAAAGGCCAGTGGGAGCAGCAGATGCATGGCACTGAACACACGGCACATGGCCAGGCTCACACAGTGCCACAGGCAAACGTAGCAAGCAGCACCCAGGTCATCATCCCTGGAAGCTGACAGAGATCCTGAACCTGGTGAGGATTAGTGACAGTGGGAAGCAAAGTAGCAGAGGGAGACAGAGGGAATCCAGCAAAGCCAGGATGGAGCTGGCTTGGCTCCTGTGTGAAGCAGCCACAGTGACCCGAGCAGACCAGCCATGGAGGGCCTCAGGAAGGACGATGATTTTTCTGGGCTGTCACATCCATTCCCAGCTGGCTTCTGAAAGCAGGGCTCAGAGGCCCCACACAGGCTCGGCCTCTGCTGCAGGGGCCTTGCAGAACCCATGTGAAGCACAGCACAGGCCTCAGATGGGAGCTGGTCGGTTGAGGTAGCAGATGGGAATTGCCTAGCACCCAACAGCTTGGTGCTGGGGCAGTGAGAAGCAGCAGAAGGGACAAGCAAAGGGTGCTGGGCCTCCCTCCACCTTGAATGATGCTGCCCCTAAGCCTGTGAATCTGCTGGGCTTAAGAAATACGGAGAGTTGTGAGGTGAGTCTTTTCTATGCAGTCTCAAAGGCAGCCTGAATGGAAAGATCAAACCTCTCCCAGTGCCAGCAACACCAGAAAGGAGCAGACATGCCGCAATTAAACAGTTTTTCTCCTCCGCCTGTGTTTTTTATTTAAATCCAAATTCCTTGGAAATAAACACGCATCAAAGCTTAAAACCCAGTATCCTGACTTTGTCCCGGTGCTATCCAAGCTGCCTTTATTTCCCTGCCAGCTGATACCTGGCATGTCTGGCTGGTCAGATGCAGAGCATCCACCTGCCCAAGATGACCAAGTGTCAGAACGTGCTGCTCCATGAGAAAAACTGGGAACAGCCGGAGCTGGAGCAGCCCCTCTCTGGGGGAGGCCCGAGGGAATGGCTCTCTCACATGGAACCCACCGGGAATGCTGCCCCATCTCAGAACCGCTTCTCCTCATGCTCCTGGTTTAGCAGGAGTATGTAGAGGAGAGGTGGCAGGAGGGTCTGAAAGCCAAACCTCTGCTGTGCTGCCTGGTCCTGGCAGCACTCCCTCCGCTTCCATGGGTAGAGACGCTCCTGGGTTCCCACGGAAAGGGCCTCCGCGTTGCAACAAAATACCAAACCTCCACGTTGAGAAAACACAAATATTTGGGTTTCGTTCACTGCTTGTTTCTGGTTTCACTCCTGCTGACGCCTTGGAAACAAACATTCCCATCATGTTTGTTGCCCCTTCCTAGGGAGACTGCTTACACACCTGAACCCCTGCTGCAGCAGAAAGCAGCGGCTGCACCGGCAGGAGGGAAGCCCTGGCCCCGCCAGCACTGGAGCCCTGCCTGGAGGGACAAAACCCCTGCCTCTTTTCAGCTTCTCTTTCCCCACATTGGTTTGCGTGGTGCTGCCTTGGAGTCGACCAGGGCTGGACCAAGAGGAGCATCTCCATCCCAGAGGTCTGCCCAAACCTTTCCACCTTCTCCATGCCAGCGGCTTTAAGAGAGCATTGGGGTGCTTGAAGAGAGCAGCAGGAGAGTGAGACCGTCTGTGCTGCCCGTGCTCCTGCTGCCATTTGCACCCCACAACAGCCTGAGCCCCACATTGGCAGCCCCGTGGTGCAGTGGGTGCTCCTGCCTGCTCTCTGGGGACAGCTCTCTGGGTCTGTGCCCCTGCATTGGGGCCCTCAGTCCTGCCAAGGACACTCCGGACCATGGCGTGAGCTGTGCAGCTCTGCATCCCTAAACAAAAGGTCTCAGAGACCTTTGTGGGAGGAGGAGGCACTGCTGGGAGCTAGAGGTGTCCTTTTCACATGCCAGCCCCTCGCAGACCTGGCAGGACCTTTCTCCCTGTGCTCAGGTTGCATGGGATGCCTGCTCTTTCCTCCTGGGCGCAGTTTCTTGGAGCAGGGAGCAGCCCTGCCCCATGTGCAGCTCTTCAGAGGGTGGGTTTCTTTGCACTCCTGCAGTCCTTGAGCATGGGTAAGTGCTTCCTCAGCCAAGATGAGCCCCTCAGGGGACTCTGCACATGGTGCTGCAGTGAGGAAAGACAATTAGGGAAGTCCTGACAGTGGGGGTACAAGCAAAGGAAAACATGCCAAGGGATGCAGAATGGAAGTGATGATGTGGTTGAGCTGCAGCGCCCCGTTACATCCATCTTGCCACGTGCTTCTGTGCTTGTGCAGACCAGACTGGCTCTCACCCATGCTGTAAACCTGACTTGATTCTGCCAATGATTAAAGCTCTGGCAGTCTGAAACCACCCCAGGGTGCTTGAGCATTTGGGTAGCACTGAGTCAAGCAGGGAGACCAGCTTGAAACATCCCCTGGAACATCCTCACAGCACAATGATCTCCGGCTCGTGGGCAAGCTCCATCAGTCAGGAAAGGTCTTATCTCTTTGATGTGTGATTTTACAGAGTGGCAACTTCTGAACCATTTGTGAACACTGAGTCAAACCCATGCAAGAGTTAAGACAAACCCCCTCAGAAAGCGGCTGTATGGGAAGAGATGAGCTACCTATGAGCCAGACCTCCCAGTGTTAAAAGAAATGCAGACAGACCATCCAGGCTTTGTGCTGGGCTCGAGACGACGCTGCCAGGGCAGGGGCTGAATGAGGTGACCCCCGAGCTCCCCTCAAGCCCCAGCCACCCAGGAGTACTGTGTCAGATCCAAAACAGAGCACGTACCTTTCTCCCTTTATGCCCGCTCTTCAGTGGCACCATTTCAAGATTGGTTTTAAACCTCAGAGGGGTCAACATAATCCTATCACTTGTGGAGCAACTGCTGTTACTTGAAGAAGCATAAGGATGTTATTTATTTCCTTCTCAGAGCCTGTTGTTCTCTGGAAATGCCACGCTCCGCAGGGCATCAGGAGGAAAAGGGATTCCAGAGGCCAAGCACTGGGGGAACCAAGGCTCAGAAATATTGAATCATTTCTGAGGGAGGAGGATTCCTGATGAGGGCTGCACAGTGCAGTGGAGCAGAACACTTGAAAGAACCCAAGAAACACATTGCACACGGGCCCTGCTGCTGCACGCTGGCAAGAGCAGCAGCGACACTGAGACCAAACCCAAGAGTCCATTGGACAGTGATCCACCAGAAACCTTCTCTGAGGCCCTGAGCATGGGCAGGAATGGCCACGGTGGGATCACACGGCCAGGCCTTCTGCAGGGCAGCATGGCAAAAGCCGTGAGGTGACCGTGGCCACCACATCTCTCTGTGGATCCTGGGTGGATGGAGCCAGATCTGATCCATGGAGTACACCCTTCAGGGCTGTGGGTGATGCCAGGCAGGATTCCTCCTTTGGGGGCTCAGATAGAGGTACCCTAAGGGAATATAAGAGTCTCACTCAAGTACAGTGCTTTTGGTGTTCTAAAGTAATACCTCTCAAAGAGGGGCTGGAGGGGGGAAAGTAGCACAGCCATCAATCTCCCACAGACAGCCCCTCCTGAACCCCGAGAATGACTTCAGATGTGATAATCATAATCAAGAGGCCATGTAACTGAGGATCAGCATCCCATCCCTGCAAACACTGCTGCTCTGCAGATACCATCCTGGGTGCTCACCTTTCCCAGTGACCAGCAGCAGGAGGAAAATGTGGACTGTGACCACGCTGAAGCAGCTGCTTTTAACTTGTGATGGGGTGTTTGCCGAAGGTGCTTTAATCCTGGCTGTTACTGAATGCTGTTCCTCTGAACCACTTTTGAGAGGACCAGGAGAGCAGCTCTGCCCTGAGCCCTTTCAGGGGACTAAGACCTCTTCTGAAACTAGTCTGACTGCAACTGGGCAGATGAATGGGAGATAACTAATCCTTCCCTCTGGAGAAAGGAGACTTTTGGACTGGCTGTCCAGTGTGGATGCGAGTTTCTGAGCCCATAAGCCCAGCACTATAATACCTAAAGCTAAACATAGGTGGAAACTTCAGAGCCTGGGATTTTTCCATCACAAATTGTCCAGGACTTCAAAGCCTTTGTGGGCTCTCTCCTGCTCTTGCTCAGAGCTGCAGCAGTCACTGCATCGAGCCAGGTCCCCTCCTGTGCTCGCTCTACAACTCTCACTGTTGGACAGCCAAGCTCACCTCCTGCCTTGCATTAGAGCTGCCCCTTGGCCTCAGCCTTGCTCGGGCTTGTGCTGTGCTGTGGCAAAATGAGCTGAAGCTTCTGCTGGGAAGGTCCCAGGTATAAATGACGACCTGGATACAAACAATTTCTGTGCCATAAACAAGTCATCAGCACTGCCTGGGAGCAGCCCTGCGCCCCGGGATGCTGATGTGGCAAGGATGCTGGTGTGGCAGGGATGGTGCTCCAGCAGGGATGCTGGTCTGACAGGGATGCTGCTTTGGCAGGGATGCTGGTGCTGAGCTCCCTGCAGATCAGAAGGATCAGAAGAAGGTGCAGGATAGTTCCTGCATGTGGCTCTGGGAGCTGTTCCCAGGTAACAGACCTTAAAATGTCACCTCTACGTAGCACTTTGCCCCAGGCTCTGGGACATTGTGGCTGGGGCTGCCCTGGCTGTACCATGGCTGGCCAAACAGGGTGCTAGAGGTTGTGGGAAGGCAACAGGAAAGATACTTGGTCCAAACTGATCTGCTCTAGAGGTGGATGCAGCCAGAGGCTGCTGTGCCTGCAAGAAGCTGGAGGAGAGACATACCATCTCACTAAATAGGCAAGGCAAACCAGGCTGCCTCTGGGGGAAAGCCCAGGCTACAGACCAATGCAGCTGATGTGGAAAGTCGACTAGGATTAGAGACACTGCAGATTTCAAGTAGAAGATGACAGCAGGAGGTTCCATCTACCCCATGTGGATCTGACTGCTGTCCTGTCCGGCTGGAGAAGGGAAGCAGAGGCAGAAGTGATGTTCTTGAGCACAGATGGTGATCCCTGAACAAAGTTGTCTAAACCCGCAAGGGAGGAGGCTACTCTGGACTTGGTGCAGAGTACTGCACAGAGCCTGGGTCAGGGTGCATCAAGGGTGAGCCACTTTGTAACAGGAACCACTGTACAGTTAGGTGTAATGCTGAAGAGGGATGGTGCAGGCCAGGGAAATCCAGTGCACATGTACTCAGTTTAAGGAAAGGAAACTGTAAAAATCAGACAAGTTGTCAAAAAAGAAAAAAAAAAAAAAAAAAAAAAGGAAAAAAAAAGGAAATAAACGGCATCAAGGAGAGGAAA